>ML817927.1:4130-32633 GCA_009831015.1 Picea engelmannii
ATGATAGCATTGTATAGATGAGAGATCTCGTCCCTTGCGTTGTCCTTTCTTCTAAAAATTTCTTGAATGAGATTCTTGATTGTTGAATTTGTTTGATGGTTGTGTGTCTCTATGAGATTCCCTTTTGAAATAGGGTTTCTTCCCTCCTCCTTTTGTATGAGTAGCTAGGGATTGATCGTCGTCCCTTACTAGTAGTGCTTCACGGTTGGCTACCCTTATTTCTTCTTGGGTGCATTCTTCCCATAGGCTTTCAAATTGTAGTTTCTCCTTTCTGCCACATACTGACTGGATGAAGGCATCCCAAGGTCTTGCAAGACCATTTAGGGATGTCATTACAAATTCATCTTCATTGATGGTGTCTCCAATTGCTTTCAACTGTTATTTTATTTCTGAGATTCGGGAGAAATATTCTTGAATCATTTCTCCTTTCTGCATCTTGGTATTCTTCAACTAGGTTCTGAGATTCATCTTTCGATTGATGTTCTTTCCTTCATATAGTTTTCTTAGAGAATCAAACATCTCCTTTGAGGTCTTCTTTGATGATACATACGGGATCAGATGATCTTTGATTGAATCTGCAATGATTCTCTGAGCCCTAATTGAGTCCTTCTGATGCTTTTCTTTCTCTACGGCATCTTCGGGTTCCTCCACTTCTTCTTTGATAAATGTTGATAGGTCATTCTCTGCGAGGATCAGACCGATCCTATACTTCCAGGCATGGAATTTGTCTATGCCTTCCAATTTCTCAACAAGCTTTGTGCTTGCAGACATCTTGTACTTTCGGTAACAGAAATGACCAAAAATTGAAAATGCTCAAAATCAAATTTTGATCTTACCAGGAGGTGCGCTTGGCTAAGGCGAGTAGCCTGGTGTCTTCAGATTTGAGAAAATCCAAATTTTACCCCTTCAAATCTGCTCTACGGATTTCTGGACTGGTGCTTCTAGTTTTCTGGTACTTTTGGTACTCTGGTACTTCTGGTACTTCTGGTACTCTAGTTTTCTGGTTTTCTGGTACTTTGTGAAACTAGGGTTTCACTTTCTGGAGGATCTAGCCACTGAAAAAGTGTGCTCTAGGTGCCAAATTGATCCTTGGGGGAGGGCGCAACTTTCTAGGGTGATAGAGAGATGAAAACACTCACTTTTTCAAAACCCTAATTTTGGGGTACGGTAACAGTGATGTTTTTCCTCTTGCAGATTGTGCTTCCTTCAGGTTGGCTCTGATTCCATGTTAATGTTTATTCCATTATTATAGTTCTTTTCATTTCATAAAGATAAGAGCATAATAAGAACAAGATCACTGAGAAATACACATCCACAAGAGACACATCATTTATCCTGGGAAACCCTCTAGGGGAAGAAAACCCAGCAAAAACTTCCTTATCATAAATAGCTTATACAATGTTCAAGAGATAACTCAACCAATATAGAAAATTCCTCCTCAATAGATGCTCCACCCTTCTTCTCCTCTCACCAACTTGAAATTGCAGCTTGCCTCATAAGAGAATGAGCAAGTGAAGTGTGTGTAAGAAGTGAGGCGCTAGCCTCATATTTATATCAATCTGGCACGTGTGAAGAGTCACCATCTGGCAGGGCTAACCTCTCACACTGGGTGGGTAAACCCACCTTTAATTAATTCTAGCCCTTTCATTATAACTGTTGGGGCCGACTTCTTATTCTACACTTTGTAATTGTCTGATGACCAATCCGCAAAAGGGGATTTGGTCCTTATACAATTACCAACTTGATTAATCCTCAATGGGGATTAATATAATAACAATAATATTAATAATGACATTATTAATCCTCAATGGGGATTTAATCCAATAATAATAATAACATGATTAATCCACAATGGGGATTTAATCCAATAACAAAATAATAAGAATGCTCTTCGCAGTTACATTATTTCAACAAAAACCTCGTCTTCTTTATATGATAAGTAATATTTACATTCTTTACATTATCATACATATGAGCTCCAACTCATTGTGAGGCTACAACCTCTATATTGCAAGCTGCAACTTGCTGAGAGCACCAACTCTCTTTTTTCTCCAGCACCTACTAGAAGGAAGCACCAACTCCCTGGTTTCTCTAGCACCCACTAGAAGGAAGCACCAACTCCCTAAATTTTCCAGCTCCAACTGGATGGAAGCACCAACTTCCAGTCACACAGGCATCAACCTGTACAACAGAGAACAATAGTTCTCCCTTGCACCACCCTGCCACCCTGGTTTCTCTGGATGCAACCAGATGGAAGCTACAACTCCTTGTGTTCAAGCACCCACTTGAACCTCTGAGGAAAACATTCCTCCCTAGTGCCACCCAACCACCCTGAAATATAAAGTTTTCTATATATAAGTTTGATACCATATTTATCATTGGCTTACCAGGCTTATCATTGTTCTGCTATGCTGATCTATTATCCTGTATCAGTGTCTCTCTGTCTGCATCTTCTTGCAATTTATGATCTTCTGTTTTTCTCTACAAGAGCACCTCATCCTTCCTTTAGTGTCTCACTATCTTGTTTCACACCTCCTTATTCTTTTTGTGCTTCTACCTTTTATTCTCTGTGCGCCATTTTCATTCAATGCACCATTCCTCTTCTCTATATTCCAGCTATTGCACACTCCTCCTTATACACTCATCAATCCCTCTCAACAATAGTATCCCATCTCTTCTTTGTTCTTCATTCTTATAGTCTTTGTGCATCTTCTGCATGCCCTCTCAACAATATTTCTGCATGGTCTCACCATGTTGAGTGCTCTGCTTGATCATCATAGCAACTCTTCAGCTTCTCTGGTTGTTCCTCCCATGTGTCCATCATCACTGGGTGTTATGCCGAGATTCCTTAGTCTGTCTTACAGTTGAGACTCTTTGTCTTCTCTATCAAAGTCGAGCTCATCCCCTCTGTTGCAGTTATAGGCTTCAACGCTCTTCCATCTATCAATCACCTCTATGAATAGTCTTCATTCCACTGGCAAATGCCTCGAGACTCTTCAGTTCCTCTAGAAATCACACTGAAGTCTCTTTGAGTCCTCTGGCAGAAACCATCAGTGATTTATAGCAATTACAGGGAAAACTTTGAAATGGAGCCTAGCTATACTAGCTCCTTCCACTTACGCGATCATCAGTGGTGACCATCGGCTACATCAATATTTCATCATTTTGGCATTCAAATTTCGGTATTCCTGTGGTGAAGAGTTATCTTGACACTCATTTTTTCGATCCCCAAAAATACAAAAAAACAAGGAGCTTAGCTGGACTAGCTTCAATCATTTCAGCATTTCTCTTTTCGCCACTTCGCGATTTTGCATGTCACAAGTTCCTGTTGCTAGGCATCTCGACTCTCCAAGTTGTGATCCCTAAAACTCTAAAAAAGGAGCTTAACTCTTCGATCTCTTCTCTACAACTCTTCAACGATGTGACCACCAGCTATGACCACAGCCTTATTCAAAACTTCATTTCGCAATTTCTCGTTTCGGCACTTCAGGACTCCTATGATGAAGAGTCTTGGGTCTTGATTCCTCCATCTCCCGGTATCTGAAACTGTCCTCCTGCTTTCAGGATTTCGGCGTTTCTCATTTCACAATTCTGGGACTCCTAATGATGAAAAGTCTTGACTCTTCCAACTCCCGGTATCCAAAACTGTCCTCCTTCTTTTGGGATTTTGGCGTTTTGCATTTTGTGATTCTGGGACTCCTGATGATGAAGAGTCTTGACTCTTCCAACTCCTGGTATCCGAAACTATCCTCCTTCTTCCGGGATTTCAGCATTTCGCATTTCACGATTCTGGGACTCTTGATGATGAAGAGTCTTGACTCTTCCAACTCCCGGTATCTGAAACTATCCTCCTTCTTCTGGGATTTTGGTGTTTCACATTTCATGATTCTGGGAATCCTAATGATGAAGAGTCTTGACTCTTCCAACTCCCGGTATCCAAAACTCTGAAATGGAGTTATTTCCTAGTCTGCGAAACTCTTTGTTTATGTGTCTATTTCGGGATTTCGACGTTTCACATTTCTTCATTTTGACATTTCGGCACTCTTGTGGTGAAGTGTTTCAAGACTTCAACTCCCAGTATTTGGGACTCCGAAATGGAATTATTTCCCGGTCTACAAAAATCTTATTGATGTGCCTCTTTTGGGATTTTGGGATTCCGGATTTCGTAAATCCAGGACTCCTATGTTGAAGAGTCTCGACTCTTGACTTCTCAATCTCCCGATATCCAAAATTCCGAAATGGAGTCGGATCAACGTATTCTAGCGTTTCGCATTTCACCATTTCGACATTCTTGTCATGAGTTTCTTCCTTGACTCCTCCAATGCCCTGTATCTGAAACTCTAAAATGGAGTTTGCGCTTCTAATATTTCCATGAAATTATCCATGCGTTGTTGATCTTCCTTGCCTGCATGTTTTCCATCAAATAAACAAGCACTCTTCGTGCGACTCTGTGCTAATCCTCCTAAGATTACATTGTCCTTGTTTCTCCATCACTGCATACTCTAATCTTGTCATCAATGACAAGCACACCTGCCTGAAAACATGCCAACAAAATCTTGTTATCCTCTATTGATATAATTTCCTTAGGCTTATAAGCTTCATTTTGAATGAAAGCATATATGCCCTATGTTGGAACACATATATATTTCTAACTTTTAGATCTTAAATAGATTCCATTCCCAGTTAAAATAAGAATAAAGTGCACTTGATTCTCACCATTGATGAAGTCTTCTATCTAATCAAATGATCCTAATATCTTATGATTTGTGGAGTCGCCCACTCATTAAAGAGTTAAGTCACTAGAGATTGTTTTGGAATTTCAAGTTTCAGAATTTCGCGATATAGGTATTCTGCTATGTTGCACCTTCAAAATCCTGATACACGAAAAGCATTCAACAGATCCTAGTCACCATACACAAATACCTTCCTAAGTTTTAACACATCACTAAGGGTAGTGACCTATTGAAAATCCAATAAAGTTGTTGTGTCGATGTCCAAAGCATGTAAATGCCAAAAATCTAAACCCTTTTTAAATAATTTAATCGCGATTAACAGTTAATTAATAACTTTGCACATTCGGAGTTTGGATATTCGCCATCCATTGCACTCTAATATCATGAAGTATGAAACCCTTAAATACTTGAAATTAAGAACGATTATTCAATGGATTAAACATGATTAAATTTAATTAATCACTTCATTATTTCGCATTTCGGGGATCATGTCTTGAGCAACTACCAAAATCCTGAAGTCCAAAGATCCAAAAAACACTTAATCATAAACGTGATTAACTAATGGGTTAGTAAGGATTATCTCGTGATTAATTTCTTGTTGAATCGTAGCTCAGGTAAATTCAAATTTTATTCATCTAACCTCCCGATCATGAACCACCAAACATTAATGGTATTAATAATGGATCTACGACAATGATTTCAAATAAGATCACAGATCGCCACCTGAATCTTTTCATTGAGGAAAGTAAATACATCGTCAGTGAAGGTATTCATAAAATCGATACGCTTAAGATGAATAATGATATTTTAGTTTGAATCCTAATTTGCATTCCTTGCATGACAACAAGTTTTAGAAATCTAAGAAATTTATGTGTTTCCTTGTAACAGGTAGCATAGTTCTGAGCTTACTACTATCATAGCTCTGCGGAAAATAGCTAAAGCAACTAGTGAAATATTGAGCCTGAACAAAGATGTCCTCTCAGACACATCGCCGAGAGCTATAGATACTGTGAAAAACTAGACGCAGGTATTTGATATCCTACAATACTAGTTGATCAATTGCCCAGAAGAGTCAGACTATGAGGTGACTGAAACTTAGGCAACGAAGCTCAAATACATAGGTCAATCAGAGCTACACAAAATAGCCACTAGGTCGAGGCTTATGCCATATAACGACATGATAGGTTTGGCCCTGGAGAACATTTATGTCTCGACCAGGAGCATCCATAATTCACAAAAATTTGTTGTTTATTCCTTTCGACCAGAACATATATAGGTGATGTACAAATCATCCTCATCATTCAAACACAATTATAATGTCGATTTATTAAAATAGTTCAATGAATAAGAGTGCACACAAGGTGGAAAGAATTACCCCAACTTAATCAAGAACTGGTGAGCACGCCCTAAGAAATTCAGAGAAGACACCCATGGCATATATTCCACTGCATCATTAGACGCTCATATGATGTATGTGGCCATGATGCTATGTAGACTTTTTGGGAAGGAAAAATTTTCTCACTTCCTATTATCATGGGTATCGATCATGCATGAAGTTGCAAAAGGTTTTTATTTCAATTGGACCAAGATATTATCGCATAGTTTGGCCAAGGAAATCTCATAATATTAGTCATCAAAATCCAAAGGGAAACCTGCCCCTTTCTACATGTCAGCATATATTATGGGTGTCATTTTTTTTATGACATTGTTTCCTTTGATGAGCTGGAGTTAGACTCTGACCAACATTGATCCCATACATTTATATCATTCCAAGTTATGGTAGGATAAAGCAAAAGATTTCTTCTACGAAATATGAAACTATGTGGTGGTGTTGATGCATATTTCTCTCTATGGTTGCCCACCTCCCAGGATTTCAAACAAGATCATGACCAACCTAGGGAAAATAGAGGATTGGTACATCGAGGAGCATTTCTCCTACATCATTGTTTTTGGGTGTTTAGTTCCCCCACACGCTTTACCAAATTTTATGCCAGATCGGTTGGTGTGCTAAGGGGTAGCCTATCAAACTGTAATGAGAGGAATTAGCAAATAATTAAAAGAAGCGTAGAAAAAGGTATGGCTAACCTTCCCTTTACAAATTGGTATGTTCTCATTGTTTTATTTCGGCCACTCGAAAGTGGAGGATGCAGCCTTAGAAGACATTAAGCTGGTGGATATCGAATTCAAGAAGCATGATCCCCACAAGATCATGTCAAACCACCTAGCTCAATACAATCTAAAGAGATACGAGCATGAATATTCCCCACGGGATGAAATATTACGGGGAGTAAAATCATACCAAGATGTGTTGAGTAGAGTCCAAACTATGGCTCCAGATAAATTAGTTGAGTTCTATGGTTTCCAAAGACACAGAATAAATAGTTTACCTAAATTCTTACAAGGAGAAACCCATACACCTCCATCTACACAAGTTGTGACTCAAGGTTTAGAAATAGGAAGTTCCAGTGGACAAGACACTCAGAAGAGTTTGGATAAAACTGATGTTTTGACACAGAAAGAAAATACCACATTACCAAATCCACCTGGTAATCAAATTGAAGCTCAAATTGAAGCTTTGTTGAAAAAGGGAATAGAAACACCATTGTCCACACCAGACAGATCAGCTACTAACATAGTAGGGAAACAACCATCCACCGATATTGGTAGTCCTATCAAGTTGGTAACACCTTTACATTCCAGTCAAGGGAATCCAAATGGCGAAGTCATATTTATAGAATATCTTACTCCTATTTTAGCTAAATAAATGCCCCCTTCTGACTTATTTTTCAGCAAGAATAGGAGGGCTATAGTTAAAAGAGAAATGCACCAAAGGGAGGGTGCCACTTTCAAAAGACACAGAGTGTTGTATGATGGACAAGTGTTAGACGAGGCAGACTTCGCTATGGAAATGACAGGCTCATTGGGGCTTTTTCCACAGAAAATCGATGTTCAGTAGGGAATCTAGAAGAACAACTGAAGAAAAAGGATTTTTTTGTGAGATAGTTGCAGAACCAAATAAATATTGTGGAACATAATGTAAAAAACAAGATGAACTAGGATTTTGATCAAATCAGAGCTTACGAGAGACATCAAATTCAACAGCTGCAAGAGAACATTGATGAGTTTCAAAGAAATTCATAGGCTGATAGAGAATTATCCACTCGGTGAGAAGAATTGATCAAACAAATTCATGCCAAGATATATTTAGTTGAAGTTATAGTAGTGGAGGTAGTATCTTTCCAAGCTCAGGAATTGGAGGTGCAGGAGAAGCTGGAATTAGCCCAACAAAACCATTTTACGAAAGTGGAAGTTGTTCAAGGTTGTTATCGGGTGGCAGACCTTTCTCTAAAAAACATTTACATCAAGGAGAGAGAGTCCACTGTAGCTCGAGCTAGATTCCAATAGGCTATTTTAATATAAGCAAGGGATGAATTAGCAAGATTCCCTCAACTGTCTCTTTCCTAGAAAACCCGAGGCGACATAATACTGAAGACCTGGGAGGCAAATCTGGTTGAAAGCAAAAGATTAGCCAGGGAAGTAAATAAAGCTTGTAAAGAATCATTTTCTTCACTCGACAAAGAGTCATTGGATGTTGAAGGAGATAATATCTTTGAGGCCCTGGGGAAAATTGATATAGTAAAAATTCAACATAATTCCAAGACAAGCATGGAAGAAGCCCAGACGACAATCCAACAATTGAAACAAATAAACCTTATCCAGATTAATAAGTGGATAGTCAACCCTAGTTTATAGCTACAGGTTATATCCTTGGAAGCAATGAAAATGAAGGATAGGTTTCCTCATATAGAAAATAATATATCTACTTTCGAGGAAAATGACACAACAGAACCTTCCAGGTTAGAGGTGCAGTTCATAGGCAGATGTGTTCAGTATGTCGAGCAAGGGAAATCCAACACATCTAGAAATAAATGAGACAACATGTGCATACCATTTACTCAGGTCATGATTAGAGGCCAGTTGTTTCCAAGCTGGAGGACAAGAAGAAGAAACAGCTCTTCCATCAGGCGAAGAGACAAAGAAGATGCAAATGAAAATATTCGAATTTTACATATTTTAATATTTATTGTTTTTGAATTATGAGAATTCCAACCGCTTAGGGTTGAGATCATTTTTGTATAAATACATAGTTTGAAGACTTAACACAGGCAGCTTCTTGCAAAATGTAATAGAGAAAACTCTCTTTTTGTGAGGATTAATACAAGTACAAACAGAGATTCCAATTTTTGTGCAGTTTGAGTTATGTGTTTCTCATGTATCTCATATCTCTAGCTTTCTTTATGTCATTCCTTGATAAGTGAGTGGTTTCAATTTAGCACTACTACTACTGTAGTCACATTTTATTGGTTGTTTGATAAGAAAGTAGTTTTTCCTCTGTATTTTCTATAAGTAAATACAAGACCTGTGAGTTACTTGGATTACTATATCTCATATCCTTTCAAGGGTTCATTCTTTATTTTCTTCTACTATGGACAAGGTAAGGTTCATCTTACATTCATGCCTCATTTTGTTTAACATTTTTGTAAGTTTCCCCCACATCACTTGATTTTATAAATTGACTCAGATGACAAATTATGGCCTATATCATGTTCTGTCATTAATTTCATTTGAGGATTAATTCTTATATAACTAATGGACGAAAAATCACCTTTCAAAACATTCCTTTATATTCATGATGCCTGGCATTATCCTTTGAGCCTTAAGTGTAATCTCAAGAACAACACTCTCATCACTAGGGAAGACCTTCCATGATTCTATATTGTCAGGGATATGTGGATGATATAGAGATTGAAAAGTACAATCAGGTATTTGTGTCAGAAGTTGTTGATTAGGAGAAGCTGCAAAAATAGTTAACCGATCAGCCATTGAGTTCAATTCCCTCTTAACATGAGTAATTTTGAAAGGTATTAGGTTCAAGATAATTTCCAAAACAATTTGGGTGTATATTTTCATCAACTTGTTGCTAGGAGAGTATATTTTATGTACAAGGTTCACAACAAGCTCAAAATCCCCAAAAACTGTAAGGTGACCACAACCCATATTATAGGTGTTTTCAATGCCTAATAGTAAAGCTTTGAATTCAGTGACATTGTTTGTGCAAGAAAACTCTAACCTATAAGAAAATTTATTAATTTTCCCCACAAGAGAGTACAAGATAATTCCAGCTATGTTTCCTTCATTAGAGCATGAACCATCAAATTGCAAATGCCACATACCATCATCTAAGTCAATTTTTTCCAAGGGAGTTCTATCCTCCTCGGCAAAGATGGAATACACTTCTAGGTCCTCCTCGATATAATTCACATTAGGATGTGGAACACTTTCTATGTAAGGAAATCCTTCCCTCTCTGAGGACTATGATGTTTTTACTATTTCGAGGAATGAATAAGTGTGTCTTGTCGATTGATAGGTATCCACCCTTCAAAGCTTTCCAATCTCTTCCTAAGATGATCGAGTAGTTACTTATTGGCATATCGATTATCTGAATATTAAGGGTTGTCCTTATTTTAGGGTGTGCGCACAAAACGAAGGTCACATCCTTGATTTCACCTATGGCCATTTGTTGTAGACTATTATAAGAGAACATTCTTCTGGCATTTTCATTTGTACAAGACAAACCTATCTCTTCCATAATAATATTCGACATTTCACTTGGTCCCGAACCACCGTCAATGAGGCAACAATGGGAAATCTTATCCATAATATTTATAGAAATATAAAAAGGGGGATTTTTTACAGGGTATCTAAATTTATGTACACCTACCTTATTTACAGATGAATCCTCTTCCTCTACCTCTTTAGAGAGGTTGGCTACAATAGAAGCTTTTCCTTCCATGAATTGTTTTAGATGCTTTTGTTGTTCAGGGACGACAACCATGTCCAGAAGGGTTGCATTTCCTTTAATGTTATCCAACTGATTTAGAATATTGTATTTGGAAGAGGGGAGAGGGGAGGTAGTTCCTTGACTATCAGGAGCCTTAGGAACCTAAATAGTAGCAGCTGGTGAGGATGATATCGGGATAGAATAATTACAAGGAGGATCATATTTTCTTTTGGGAGCATAGGATTTATTCCTAGTATTGATGATCATGACATCTTCTAGCTCTGAAAATTCTAGGACAGCGATGGTAGTTTCAAGTCTCTTACCAAATATTTTATCTCCAACACTCTTATTTATCTCACATGTACTTTCCTCATGGTGTTCCTCGCAAAATTTACACCAACTACGAGGCATGATAGCTTTAGGCTGAAAATTATTTTCATTTGGATTTCTAAAGGGGGGTGCAGAAGAGGATGAGGCTCTAGGGGTAAGAGGGGAGACATTTCCATTTCACTCATACACTATCAAACAATTACTCATGTCTTGTACAAGTTGTAAGAGGGTGGATATGTCTGTTTGTTTAACTGAATCTCCCTGAGGAAGACATGGTCTTTCAATATGTTCTTCATACTCTAAACAAGTATGCAGAGCGGAACCGAGGTTATAAATGGCCTTTTCCTAAAAACTATTATGGTAGGGGGAAGGTTGATCCAGGTGGATATCAGTGGCCACCCACCTTTTCCAACTGGCTTAAAATAGTTTTTTGGCTATTTTGGCAATTTACTACTTTTAGCAGGTTTTAACTTCTAGGGCCATTTTGAGGCCTAAATGAAGGATTTTTAGGATTGAACCAACTTATGAATGGATAAAAGAATTATTGAGTCCTAAAAATTAATCTCCTTGATGATACCTTTCCAACGGGCTATCATATGCCTAAAACGGATATTGTATCCAAAAGTTACGACCCCGGGAAGTTGATGCACCAACTTACCCAAATGGGGCCCACATGACTTTTGGCACTTCATCTCCTAGGGTTAGGTTTTTGGATGTCAAGGGTTTTTTGAATATCTGTTTATTGTAAAAAGGCCTCCAAATACTCATTTTAATCATCCTCTTGTGAATGCGAGTAGCCATCACATCTCTTCTCAGAGATAAGCTGCCACCATTCTAGCGAGTCTTTCACTCTGTATTTTTACAGTCTCTGTACATTTCTTTCATTAATAGAAATCATGTATTAACGTATCTATTTGTTTATGGTTGCATCTATTATATATTTATGTTATATTATTGTATATACGCGATATCTCTGTGCATTTATTTACTATATATCCGCTCTCATTTCGTGCCAAAAATAATCTGGATCAGTGGTATTAGAGGAGGTTGTTCTTGATCGTTTTTTCAGCGCATGTCCCCGACAAGGTCCGAGTATAGAAAGTTGGTTCTCGAGTTTGTCTCTCTTGAATACAATCTCTCTTGCACACCCAAGAAACCCTCAATGGCGGAAGAAAAGAAAAACGATGGAGCAGACGATCCTATCAGTCTATTGCTTGAGAAATCTCTCACGTGATAGAGGGACGAAATGATGAAGAATTTTTCCCACATCCTTCAACGCCTTCCCATAGCAACAGGCACATCTTCATCAAGCATTAACTTTGGAAGCACCTCTCCTTTCAAGGTACAAGTTAATTTTGATATTCTTGTATTTAAAGGACAGATAGATACAGAATCCCTAGAAAAATGGTTAACTCTGCTAGAAGGTTATTTATTTGATCATAATTTTTCCGACGGAGAAAATATCACCTTTGCACTCCTTAAATATCTCCCTCATGTCAAACATTGGTGGGAAACTTACTGGGAGCAAATTTCCACAGAGGAGTCTGGAATATATGGGATCGAGCCCACTTGGCATATTTTTGTTGATGCGGTAAAGGAACAGTATTATCCTGTTGGAAACTATGAGGACCAGTACATGAGATGGACCACACTGTGGCAAGAGAGGGGCCAAGAAGTTCAAGAGTTCACCAATACCTTCTATACCTTTCACACCAAGCTAAGTATCAAAGACTCTGAATGACATTTGGTTATTAAATACCGTGGGGCTCTACACAGATACATCCAAACTGAAATGGATTTTCTGGATATCTCATCACTCGATGTTACTTATTGATATGTTGTTAAAATCGAGTAGAAATTTAAGCACCAGAACAAACGGGATTTTGAGTCTGCAAATCCACAACAACCAAAGTATGACAAAGATAAACCTAACAGACGGTCTCCCGAAAACCAGTCCAAGCCACAGGAAAAGAAGGGTCATGGGAAGACAAAGAATGACACAGGAAAATGGTGTGATTTCCACAAAATCCCCTTGAAAAATACCGATGAATGTCGCTCAAAACAATCATTGGTGGTCGATATCAAAGACAAGGAGCTGAACCCTGATTCAAAATATGATTCTGAAAATACTGGTAAAGGACAGATCATTGGTGCAGACCCCACTGCTATTGTCGCGACCATTGCAATTCAACCAGAAGAACTAACAGATCATGAAGAGGGGTAGCACATTTTTCATTCACATATGTGGGTGAAGAGTACCCTACTACATTTTATTGTTCATAGCGGAAGCCAGAAGAAACTCATCTCAATAGAGGTTGTCATACAATTGGGATTGTTGACAACACCACTCCCGCAACCATACAACATCAGGTGGCTTGGCCAAGGATGAGATCTTTGTGTCTGTCAACAGTTTCGATTGTCATATGGCATCCAACCCTTCAAGGATAAGGTATTATTTGATGTTTCCCCACTGGATGTCTGTGATGTTATCTTGGGACAACCATATATGTGGGGGGTCATCTCTACAAAATACCAGAGGTAGTTCTGACTATTGTTCCACCTAAAAAGTGTTGCAAGGTAGTATCTCATACTGCAAAATTTAGCTTCTTCACAATCTGTTCAGAAGGAGAACAGAAGGACATTGCAACCACTACAGCCTCACCCCAAGCACCTTCTATCCAACACAAGAAGGTTGACAAGGCTACAAGAAAATTCAAATATTCCTTCTTCACACCTTCCTCTCTTGTATCTCGACTTTTTGAATAGCCTCAACCTCAACAGGTTCATCAAAGACTTCCACAAGCTGAGCAGTGCGACGTCTCCAACAAGACAAATAGCTCACCAAGATGCAGATTCAACAAACGATTTTCCCTCTCCCCCGAGAACTCAATGCAATGGATACCATTGCTTCCTAATGAGGTAGGATTGATCCAGAAAGATATCAATGGCCACCCACCTTTTCCCACTGGCTGAAAACAATTTTCTAACAATTTTGGCAATTTACTATTTTTACTAGGTTTTAACTTCCGGGGCCATTTTGAGGGCCTAAATGAAGGTTTTTCAGGATTGAACCAACTCAAATATATATAAATGCATTATCCATGCCTCAAAATGAATCTCCTCGATGATATCTTTCCAGCGGGCTATCATACGCCTAAAACGGAGATCGTATGCAAAAGTTACGACCCCGGGAAGTTGATGCACCAACTTACCCAAACGGGGCCCACATGACTTTTGGCGCTTCAAATCCTAGGGTTAGGTTTTTGGTTGTCGAGGGTTTTTTCAATTCCTATTTATTGTAAAAATGCATCCAGAGCCTCATTGTAATCATCTTCATGTGAATGCGAGTAGCTGTCACATCTCTTCTCAAAGATAAGTTGTCACCATTCTAGTGAGTCTTTCACTCTATATTTTTACAGTCTCTATACATTTATTTCATTAATAGAAATCATGTTTTACTATATCTCTGCATTTATGGTTGCATATATAATATATTTATGTTATATTATTGGATATACGCAATATCTCTGTCCATTTATTTATTATATCTCCACTCTCATTTCATGCCGAAAATAATCTGAATCAGTGGTATCAGAGGAGGTTGTTCTTGATCATTTTTTGAGTGCATGTTCCCAACGAGGTCCGAGAATAGAAAGTTGGGTCTCAATTTTGTCTCTCTTGTATAAAATCATTCTCGCACACCCAAGAAACCCTCAATGGAGGAAGAAAAGAAAAATGATGGAGCAGACGATCCTATCAGTCTCTTGCTTGAGCAAGCTCTCACACGACAGAGGGACGAAATGATGGAGAATGTTTCCCACATCCTTCAACGCCTACCGATAGAAACAGGCACATATTCATCAAGCGGTCACTTTGGAAGCACCTCACCTTTCAAGGAACAAGTTAATTTTGATATTCCTGTATTTGAAGGACAGATATATGCAGACGCCCTAGAAAAATGGTTAACTCGCTAGAAGGTTATTTCTTTGTTCACAATTTTTCTGACGGACAAAATATCAGCTTCACACTCCTTAAATCTCTCCCTCATGTCAAACATTGGTGGGAAACTTATTGGGAGAAAAATTCCACAGAGGAGTCTGGAATATATGGGGTAGATCCCACTTGGTATTTTTTTGTGGATGCAATAAAGGAACAGTATTATCATGTTGGCAACTATGAGATGGACAACACTGCGGCAAGAGAGAGGCCAAGTAGTTCTATATTTCACCAATACCTTCCATACCTTGTGCACCAAGATGGGTATCAAAGACTCTGAATGACATTTGGTTCTGAAATACCGTGGGTCTCTACACAGATACATCCAAACTGAAATGGATTTTCTAGATATCTCATCACTCGGTGTTTCTTATCCATATGTTTTCAAAACCGAGAAGAAATTTAAGCACCAGAACAAACAGGAGTTCGGGCCTGCAAATCTGCAACAACCAAAGTATGAAAAATACATTCCTAACAGATAGTCTCCCGAAAACCAGTCCAAGCCACAAGAAAATAAGGGTCATGGGAAGACAAAGAAGGACACCGAAAAATGGTGTGATTTCCACAAAAGAAACTGACATGACACCAATGAATGTCACTCAAAACAATCATTGGTTGTCAAGATCAAAGACAAGGAGACGAACCCTGATTCGAAATATGATTCTGAAAATACTAGTAAAGGACAAATCATTGACACAGACCCCACTGCTATTGTCACGATCGCAACAATTCAACCAGAATAACCAACAAATCCTGAAGAGGGGGAGCATCTTTTTCATTCATAGATGTGGGTGAAGGGGACCCCGCTACATTTTATTATTGATAGCGGAAGATAGAAGAACCTCATCTCAACAGAGGTCATCAAACAGTTGGGATTGTCGAAAACACCACACCCACAACCATACAACATCGGGTGGCTTCGCTAAGGATGAGATCTTCGTGTCAGCCAATAGTGTCGTTTGTCATATGGCATCGAGCCCTTCAAGGATGAGGTATTATGTGATGTTTCCCCACTGGATGTCTGTGATGTTCTCTTGTGCCAACCATATATGTGGAAGCACCATGTTGTTTATGAGTCTCGACCCCGTAGTCTCATTATTTCTCTGGGGGGTCATATCTACAGAATAACAGAGGTAGTTTCGACTACTATTCCACCTAAAAAGTGTCACAAGGTAGTATATCATACTGCAAAATTTAGCTTATTCACAATCTATTCAGAAGGATAACAGAAGGACACTACAACCAGTACAGCCTCGCCCTAAGCACTTTCTATCCAACAGAAGCAGGTCAACAAGGCTGTAGAAAAATGAAAATATTCCTTCTGCACATCGTCCTCTCATGTATCTCTACTTGTTGAACAGCCTCAACCTCAACAGGTTCATGACAGACTTCCACAAACTGAGTAGCACGATGTCTCCAGCAAGACAAGCAGCTCACCAAGATGCAGATTCAACAAACGCTTTTCCCTCTCCCCTGGTAACTCAATGCAATTGAGACCATTGATTTATAAGGAGGGAGGATTGATATAGGTGGATATCATTGGCCACCCACCTTTTCCAACTGGCACAAAATAGTTTTTTGGGAATTTTGGCAATTTACTATTTTTAGCATGTTTTAACTTTCGGAGCCATTTTGAGGGCCCAAATGAAGGTTTTTTGGGATAGACCCAACTCAATGATAGCCTAAGGAATGATTGAGGCCCAAAAATTAATCTCCTCAATGATACCTTTCCAACGGGCTATCATATGCCTAAAACAGAGATCGTATGAAAAAGTTACGACCCCGGGAAGTTGATGCACCAACTTACCCAAACGAGGCACACATGACTTTTGGCACTTCATCTTCTAGGGTTAGGTATTTGGATGTCGAGGGATTTTTTCATTCCTACTTATTGTAAAAAGGACTCCAGAGCCTCATTGTAATCATCTTCTTGCGAATGTGAGTAGCCATCAAATCTCTTCTCAGATATAAGCTGCCACCATTCTAGTGAGTCTTTCACTCTGTATTTTTGCAGTCTCTGTACATTTCTTTCATTAATAGAAATTGTGTATTACTGTATCTCTATTTTTATGGTTGCATCTTTGATATATTTATGTTATATTATTGGATATACATGATATCTCTATGCATTTCTTTATTATATCTCCATTCTCATTTCGTGTCGAAACTAATCCGGATCAGTGGTATCAGAGGAGGCTATTCTTGATCATTTTTTCAGTGCATGTCCCCGACGAGTTCCGAGTATAGCAAGTTGGGTCTCAATCTTGTATATCTTGAAGAAAATATCTCCCGCACACCCTTAAACTACAGCAACCACTGCAACCTTTCCCTAAGCACCTTCTATCCAACAGAAGCAGGTCGACAAGGCTGCAGAAAAATGCAAAGATTCCTTCTGCACACCATCCTCTCATGTATCTTGACTTGTTGAACAGCCTCAACCTCAACAGGTTCATGACAGACTTCCACAAACTGAGCAGCGTGACGTCTCCATCAAGACAAGCAGCTCAGCAAGATGCAGATTCAACAAACGCTTTTCCCTCTCCCCTGGGAACTCAATGCAATGGAGACCATTACTTACTAAGGAGGGAGGATTTATCCATGTGGATTTCAGTGGCCACCCATCTTTTCAACCTGGCACAAAATATTTTTCTGGCAATTTTGGCAATTTACTAATTTTAGCAGGTTTTAACTTCCGAGGCCATTTTGAGGGCCTAAATGAAGGTTTTTTTTATCGAACCAACTCAAAAATAGCCAAAGGAATGATTGAGGCCCCAAAATGAATCTCCTCGATGATACATTTCCAACGAGCTATCATATGCCTAAAACAAAGATAGTATGCAAAAGTTACGACCCCGGGAAGTTGATGCACCAACTTACCCAAACGGGGCCCACATGACTTTTGGTGCTTCATCTCCTAGGGTTATGTTTTTGGATGTCGAGTGTTTTTGGCATTCCCGTTTATTGTAAAAATGGCTCCAGAGCCTCATTGTAATCATCTTCTTGTGAATGCGAGTAACCGTCACATCTCTTCTCAAAGATAATATGCCACCATTCTAGCGACTCTTTCACTTTGTATTTTTACAGTCTCTATACATTTCTTTCATTAATAGAAATCGTGTATTATTTCTCTCATTTCATGCCAAAAATAATATGGATCAGTGGTATCAGAGGATGATGTTCTTGATCATTTTTCAGTGCATGTCCCCGACGAGGTCCGAGTATAGAAATTTGGGTCTAGAGCTTGTAACTCTTGAAGACAATCTCTCTCACACAACCAAGAAACCCTCAATGGTGGAAGAAAAGAAAAATAACAGAGAATACGATCCTATCAATCTGTTTCTTGAGAAACCTCTCACACAATAGAGGGATGAAATGATGGAGAATTTCTCCCACATCCTTCAACGCTTGCCGATAGAAACAGGAGCAACTTCATGAATCGACCACTTTGGAAGCACCTCGCCTTTCAAGGTACAAGTTAATTTTGATATTCCTGAATTTGAAGGACAGATAGATGCAGAAGCCCTAGAAAAATGGTTAAATCTACTAGAAGGTTATTCTCTATTCACAATTATTCCGATGGAGAAAATATCACCTTCGCACTCCTTAAAGCTCTCCTTACTATTTTTAGCAGGTTTTAACTTCTGGGGCCATTTTGAGGGCCTAAATGAAGGTTTTCCGGGATTCACCTAACTCAATGATATCCAAAGACATGATTGAGGCCCCAAAAATAATATCATCGATGATACCTTTCCAACGGGCTATCATACGCCTAAAACGGAGATCGTATGCAAACGTTAGGACCTCGAGATAGATCATATGGATATATTTATGTTATATTATTGTATATACGCGATATCTCTTTGCATTTCTTTAGTATATCTCTGCTCTCATTTCGTGCCAAAAATAATCTAGATTAGTGGTATCAGAGGAAGTTGTTCTTGATCATTTTTTCAGTGCATGTCCCCAACGAGGTCCGAGTATAAAAATTTGGGTCTCAAGCTTGTCTCTCTTGAAGACAATCGCTCTCACACACCTAAGAAACTATCAATGGTTGAAGAAAAGAAAAACGATGGAGCAAACGATCCTATCGGCCTATTGCTTGAGCAAGCTCTCACGCAGCAGAGGGATGAAATGATGGAGAATTTTTCCCACATCCTTCAACACCTACCAATAGCAACAAGCGCATATTCATCAAGCAACCACTTTGGAAGAACCTATCCTTTCAAGGTACAGGTTAATTTTGATATTCCTGTATTTGAAAGACAGATAGATGCAGACGCCCTAGAAAAATGGTTAACTCTGCTAGAAGGTTATTTCTCTGTTCACAATTTTTCCGATGGAGAAAATATCACCTTCACACTCCTTAAAGCTCTCCCTCATGTCAAACAATGATGGGAAACTCACTGGAAGAAAATTTCCATAGAGGAGTCTAGAATATATGGGGTCGATCCCACTTGGGAATTTTTTGTGGATGCAGTAAAGGAACAATATTATCCTGTTGGCAACTATGAGGACCAGTACATGAGATGGAGCACACTGCAGTAAGAGAGGGGCCAATCAGTTCCAGAGTTCACCAATACCTTCCATATCTTGTGCACCAAGCTGGGTATCAAAGACTTTGAATGACATTTGGTTCTGAAATACCGTGGGGCTTTACACAGATATATCCAAACTGAAATGGATTTTATGGATATCTCATCACTCGATTTTGCTTATCGATATGTTTTTAAAATCCAACAGAAATTTAAGCAACAGAACAAATGGGAGTTTGGGTCTACAAATCAGAAACAATCAAAGTATGAAAAAGATATCCCACAAAAGATAGTCTCCTGAAAACCAATCCAAGCCACAACAAAAGAAGGGTCATGGGAAGACAAAGAAGGACACTGGAAAATGGTGCGATTTCCACAAAAGCCTCAGGCACAACACCGATGAATGTCACTCAAAACAATAATTGGTGGTTGAGATCAAAGACAAGGATCCAAACCCTAATTCAGAATATGATTCTAAAAATACTGGTAAAGGATAGATCATTGACGCAGACCCCGCTACTATTGTCGCGACCGCAACAATTCAACCAAAAGAACCAACAGATCCTGAAGAGGGGGAGATCCTTTTTCATTCATAGATTTGGGTGAAGGGGACCCCACTGCATTTTATTGTTGACAGCAGAAGCCAGAAGAACCTCATCTCAACAGAGGTCGTCAAACAGTTGGGATTGTCGACAAAACCACACCCACAACCATACAACATCGGGTGGCTTCCCCGAGGACAAGATATTCATGTTGGACAACAGTGTCGATTTTCATATGGCATCCAGCACTTCAAGGATGAGGTATTATGTGATGTTTCCCCACTGGACATCTGTGATGTTCTCTTCGGTCAACCCTATATGTGGAAGCACCATGTTTTTTATGAGTCTCGACCCCGCAGTGTCATTGTTTCTCTGGGGGGTCATCTCTACAGAATACTAGAGGTATTTCTGACTATTGTTCCACCTAAAAAGTGTCGCGATGTAGTATCTCATACTGCAAAATTTAGCTTCTTCACAATCTGTTCAGAAGGAAAACAAAAGGACACTGCAACCACTATAGCCTCGCCCCAAGCACCTTCTATCCAACAGAAGCAAGTCGACAAGGCTATAGAAAAATGAAAAGATTCCTTCTACACACTTTCCTTTCATGTATCTCAACTTTTTGAACAGGTTCATGACAGACTTCCACAAACTAAGCAACGTGACTTCTCCAGAAAGACAAGCAACTCACCAAGATGCAGATTCAACAAATGATTTTCCCTCTCCCCCAGGAACACAAAATAATGGAGACCATTTCTTCCTAAGGAGGGAGGATTGATCCAGGTGGATATCTGTGGCCACCCACCTTTTCCAATTGGCTCAAAACTGTTTTCTGGCAATTTTGGCAATTTACTATTTTTAGTAGGTTTTAACTTCCAGGGCCATTTTGAGGGCCTAAATGAATGTTTTTCAATATATACCCAACTAAAATATATCTAAATCCATGATTCAAGCCCAAAAATGAATCTCATCGATGATACCTTTCCAATGGTCTATCATACGCCTAAAACGGAGATCGTATGCAAAAGTTACGACCCCGGGAAGTTGATGCACCAACTTACCCAAACGGGGCCCACATGACTTTTGGCGCTTCATCTCCTAGGGTTAGGCTTTTGGATGTCAAGGATTTTTGGAATTCCTATTTATTGTAAAAAGGCATCCAGAGCCTCATTGTAATCATCTTCATGCAAATGCGAGTAGCCATCACATCTCTTCTTAGAGACAAGCTGCCACCATTCTAGTGAGTCTTTCACTCTGTATTTTTGCAGTCTCTGTACATTTATTTCATTAATATAAATCTTGTATTACTGTATCTCTATGTTTATGGTTGCATCTCTAATATATTTATGTTATATTATTGGATATATGCAATATCTCTACACATTTCTTTATTATATCTCCACTCTCATTTCATGCCGAAAATAATCTGAATCAGTGGTATGAGAGGAGGTTGTTCTTGATCGTTTTTTCAATGCATGTCCCCAATGAGGTCCAAGTATAGCAAGTTGGGTCTCAATATTCTCTCTCTTGTATAAAATCGCTCTCGCACACCCAACAAACCCTCAATGGTGGAAGAAAAGAAAAACGACGGAGCAGACGATCCTATCAGTCTCTTGCTTGAGCAAGCTCTAACACGACATAGGGATGAAATGATGGAGAATTTTTCCCACATCCTTCAACGCCTGCCAATAGCAACAGGCGCATATTCATCAAGCGGCCACTTTGGAAGCATCTCACCTTTCAAGGTATAAGTTAATTTTTATATTCCTATATTTGAAGGACAGATAGATGAAGACACCCTAGAAAAATGGTTAACTCTGCTAGAAGGTTATTTCTTTGTTCACAATTTTTCTGACGGAGAAAAGATCACCTTCGCACTCCTTAAATCTCTCCCTCATGTCAAACATTAGTGGGAAACTTACTGGGAGAAAAGTTCCACTAAGGAGTCTAGAATATATGGGGTCGAGCCCACTTGGGATTTTTTTGTTGATGTGGTAAAGGAACAGTATTATCCTGTTGGCAACTATGAGGACCAGTACATGAGATGGACCACACTGCAGCAAGAAAGGGACCAAGTAGTTCCAGAGTTCACCAATACCTTCCATACCTTGTGCACCAATATGGGTATCAAAGACTCCAAATGACATTTGGTTTTGAAATACCATGGGGCTCTACATAGATACATCCAAACTGAAATGGATTTTCTAGATATCTCATCACTCGGTGTTACTTATCCATATGTTGTTAAAATCGAGCAGAAATTTAAGCACCAGAACAAACAGGAGTTTGGTTCTGCAAATTTGCAACAACCAAAGAATGACAAAGACATCCCTAACAGACAATCTCCCGAAAACCAGCCCAAGCCACAGGAAAATAAGGGTCACGGGAAGACAAAGAAGGACACCAAAAAATGGTGTGATTTCCACAAAAGAAACTGGCATGACATCGATGAATGTCACTCAAAACAATCATTGGTGGTTGAGATAAAAGACAAGGAGCCGAACCCTGATTTGGAATCTGATTCTGAAAATACTGGTAAAGGACAAATCATTAACACAAACTTCACTACTATTGTTGTGACTGCAACAATTCAACCAGAAGAACCAACAAATCCTGAAGAGGGGGAGAAAATTTTTCATTCACATATGTGGGTGAAGGGGACCCCACTACATTTTATTGTTGATAGCGGAAGACAGAAGAACCTCATCTCAATAGAGGTCATCAAACAGTTGGGAATGTTGACAACACCACACCCGCAACTATACAACATCGGGTGGCTTTGCCAAGGATGAGATCTTCATGTCATCCAATAGTGTCTATTGCCATATGGCATCCAGCCCTTCAAGGATGAGGTATTATGTGATGTTGCCCCATTGGATGTCTACGATGTTCTCTTGGGCCAACCATATATGTGGAAGCGCCATCTTGTTTATGAGTCTCGACCCCGTAGTCTCATTGTTTCTCTGGGGGGTCATCTCTACAGAATAACAGAGGTAGTTCTGACTACTATTCCACCCAAAAAGTGTCGCAAGGTAGTATCTCATACTGCAAAATTTAGCTTCTTCACAATCTGTTCAGAAGGAGAACATAAGGACACTGCAACCACTACAGCCTCGCCCCAAGCACCTTCTATCCAACAGAAGAAGGTCCACAAGGCTACAGAAAAACACAAAGAATCCTTCTGCACACCATCCTCTCATGTATCTCAACTTATTGAAAAACATCAACCTCAACAAGTTCATGACAGACTTCCACAAACTGAGCAGCATGACGTCTCCAGCAAGACAAGCAACTTAGCAAGATGCAGATTCAACAAACGCTTTTCCCTCTCCCCCGGGAACTCAATGCAATGGATACCATTTCTTCCTAAGGAGGGAGGATTTATACAGGTGGATATTGGTGGCCACCCATCTTTTCAACCTGGCTCAAAACAGTTTTCTGGCAATTTTGGCAATTTACTATTTTTAGCAGGGTTTAACTTTCGAGGCCATTTTGAGGGCCTAAATGAAGGTTTTTTTATTAACCCAACTCAAAAATAGCCAAAGGAATGATTGAGGCCCAAAAATGAATCTCCTCGATGATACATTTACAATGAGCTATCATACGCCTAAAACGGAGATAGTATGCAAAAGTTACGACCCCGGGAAGTTGATGCACCAACTTACCCAAATGGGGCCCACATGACTTTTGGCGCTTCATCTCCTAGGGTTAGGTTTTTGGATGTCGAGTGTTTTTGGCATTCCTTTTTATTGTAAAAAGGCCTCCAGAGCCTCATGGTAATCATCTTCTTGCGAATGTGAGTAGTCGTCACATCTCTTCTCAGAGATAATATGCCACCATTCTAGCGAGTCTTTCACTCTGTATTTTTACATTGTCTGTACATTTCTTTCATTAATAGAAATCGTGCATTATTTCTCTCATTTCATGCCAAAAATAATCTGGATCAGTGGTATCAAAGGAGGATGTTCTTGATCGTTTTTCAGTGCATTTCCCCGATGAGGTCCGAGCATAGAAAGTTGGGTCTCGAGCTTGTCACTCTTGAAGACAATCGCTCTCGCACAACCAAGAAACCCTCAATGGCAGAAGAAAAGAAAAACAACAGAGCATACAATCCTATCCATCTATTTCTTGAGCAAGCTCTCATGCAACAGAGGGACGAAATGATGGAGAATTTTTCCCACATCCTTCAACGCCTTCCAATAGAAACAGACGCAACTTCATCAAGCAGCCACTTTGGAAGCACCTTGCCTTTCAAGGTACAAGTTAATTTTGATATTCCTGAATTTGAAGGACAGATAGATGCAGAAGCCCTAGAAAAATGGTTAACTCTGCTAGAAGGTTATTCTCTGTTCACAATTTTTCCGATGGAGAAAATATCACCTTCGCACTCCTTAAAGCTCTCCCTCATGTCAAACATTGGTGGGAAACTTAGTGGGAGAAAAATTCCACATAGGAGTATGGAATATATGGGGTCAAGCCCACTTGGGATTTTTTTGTGGATGTGGTAAAGGAAGATTATTATCCTATTGGAAACTATGAGGACCAGTACATGAGATGGACCACATTGGAGCAAGAGAGGGGCCAAGCAGTTCCAGAGTTCACCAATACCTTCCATACCTTGCACACCAAGCTGGGAATCAAAGACTCCAAATGACATTTGGTTCTGAAATACCGTGGGTCTCTACACAGATACATCCAAACTGAAATGGATTTTCTGGATATCTCATCACTCGGTGCTACTTATTGATATGTTGTTAAAATAGAGCAAAAATTTAAGCACCAGAAAAAACGGGAGTTCAGGTCTGCAAATCCGCAACAATCAAAGTATGAAAAAGACACCCCTAATAGACTGTCTCTCAAAAACCAATCCAAGCCACAGGAAAAGAAGGGTCACGGGAAGACAAAGAAGGACACTGTAAAATGGTGCGATCTCCACAAAATCCCCTGGCACAACACCGATGAATGTCGCTCAAAACAATCATTGGTGGTCAAGATCAAAGACAAGGATCCGAACCCTAATTCAGAATCTGATTCTAAAAATACTGGTAAAGGATAGATCATTGATGCAAACCCCACTACTATTGTCGCAACTACAACAATTCAACTAGAAGAACCAACAGATCCTGAAGAGGGGGAGCACCTTTTTCATTCGCAGATGTGGGTGAAGGGGACCCCGCTACATTTTATTGTTTATAGAGGAAGACAAAAGAACCTCATCTTAACAGAGGTCGTCAAACAGTTGGGATTTTCGACAACACCACACCCACAACCATATAACATGAGGTGGCTTCGCCAAGGATAAGATCTTCGTGCCAGCCAATAGTGTCGATTGTCATATGGCATCCAGCCCTTCAAGGATGAGGTATTATGTGATTTTGCCCCACTGGATGTCTGTGATGTTCTCTTCGGCCAACCATATATGTGGAAGCACCATGTTGTTTATGAGTCTCGACCCCCCAGTGTCATTTTTTCTCTGGGGGGTCATCTCTATAGAATACTAGAGGTAGGTCTGACTATTGTTGTTGAAGGAAAATCTCCCTGCGGACAGGTAGATCTCCTCTCGAGAGCTAGACTCTTAACTCTTAAGACAGAATATGCTTAACATGGACATTGACTTCCTTTTAGATCTATACAAACTAATGCATGAGGAGGAAGGAGAAAAGAAGTACCTTTTGCTGGTGTTTGTCCCTACACGCTCTGAGTTGAGCTCTAATCTTCCGCTCCTCGATGAGCCCTGTAGACAAACAATAGTATGACCACTTCCTACTCTATTGATATTAGCTTGAAAATAGATCTATCTATCAGAGATAATTTCATGTTGTTGGAAAAAGTTTAACAAGTAGCATATTCTTGTCATTGATGGCAAGTACAACAGTGGAGATGGAAGGATAAGAAGGATAAAATCCCTTGGGGATTTGGACGTGAAAGCTCAGGAGGAACAACATTGAGGAAAACGCGCACAACAAAGCTCAAGATACATGAGTTTGTAGAGGAGAACGAAGATAGAGATCCGGTGACTGTTGGATCCCATTCAAATTTCCCAAAAGGCCAACAGCCGTCAGATCTGTAGAAGCTGCGAGGGAGATAAGCCATCGGGAGATCAGAGTTCTCAAGGTCGTGAGAACCAGGACATTGAAAGTCTCGATATCCCGACATAATCGGGACCGTCCATTTGGAAGGACGCGTAGCAGTGATCGGGCGCCACTGGGAGAATCTCGACAGGAGGCTTCATCGCAGAATCGGGAATCACAGTTTCACGAGTCCCGTGAACAATTACAACAGAAACCCCAAAATCGCGATGAAAGAAATCCCAACTGAACCTGAACCGTCAGATCAACATGTGATCTAGACCGTCGATCCAATTCACGACAGCAGACCATGTCATCTAGGGACACGTGGCACAACCAAGTAATGATAGGTGTCAGGCAGATTCAACACTTCAGGCACATGTAAGTCATGAATCAGAGTGACACATGGCAATATTTAACACGTGTCAAACCACGTGTGACATCAGCAGAGTATCGGGGATCGGGACTTTGAAATGACAAAGTCACTTGCATCAAGAATGTCAATTCAATGATATGCAAAATCACGAAATGATCTAAGCCATAGGATCAAGTGTTGATCAAGACTGTTGATCACAACTCCATATCGGAGTTTTGGGGATCGCGAATTCAAAATGGAAAGAACTCAATACAACAAGAATCCCGATTTCGCGATGTGCGATATCACGATCCAATCGTGGTCGTTGAAACAAGTTCATATCTGGACCATTGGTTCAACTCCGTGTCAGAGTTTCATGAATTGCAATATGGAGAGACATAAGGTTGTGCTCACAGCCCTTGGTCACATCAGCAAGAGATGGACAGATGTCAGAATACAAGGAGGAGTCGAGCCTTGTTGCACGGTCAGGTGGAGAACGACATAGAAGGTGACACGACAGAAGTGGGGCCCTTCATTAATACTCCATTATTCCGGACCCCCCCCCATATTAAAGACAGAAAGGCAAGGGGGGTCCAGAATTGCTTGAGCGTCATTGATCTAGGTGCTTTAATCCTGACCTCTCGAGAGATGCACGCCCAATTCCAGACCCCCCCCCCCCNCTTAAAGATAGAATGGAAAGGGGGCTCCGGAATCGAATCTCAACCGTAGATCTGAGAGCACAAATAATGACCGTCTAGATTTTCTCACCGCATATCCAACGATGTAGATGAATTTAAACAAGATCGGAGGGCTACTAAGGCACGACGTAGTGAGACTGCCAGAAACCATTGATGACGTCTGCTAGAGAAGTCGAAGAGACTGCTATGTGATCGCCAGAGGAGATGAAGAGTCTCCAAGCTTTGTCCGGTGAAGGAAGACTATTCTTAGAAGGGATTGACAGATGGATGGGAAGTGAGGCCTGTAACTAAAATAGAGAAAGTAAGTTTGATTATCACAGAGAAGATGAAGACTCTGAAACTGCCAGAGAGGCTGAGGAATCTTGGCATAACCTCCAGTAATGCTGAACGCGTGGGGGTGAACCACCAAAGAAGCTGAAGAGTCATGATGATGATCATATAGAGCACTCAAGAGGTGGAGGATAATGACACAGAGTCTACATGCAGAGGGATGGCAAACATTGCATGCACAAGGTGCACAGAAGCTATAAATACACGGTACAGAGAAGAGATGGGGTTGTTGTTGTTATTCGAGTGATGATAGTTTTTTATGTGGAAATTGATTCATGTGTGAAGAAGGAAGATAGTGCAGCAGCTGAATTGAACTAAAGAGGAATTGTGCAGTGAATCGACATGGCACACAGAGGATAAAACGCAAAAGAATAGACAGTGCAAGTGAGAAGTGCAGAAAGACAGTGTGGTAGAAAGAGCAATGAGATGTAGCAGAACAGTGATAAGTCGGGTAAGCCATTATTGAACATTATATCACTGTAATAAGTTTCAGAAGCAAAGATTTATATTTCAGGGTGGTTGGGAGGTGCTAGGGAGGACTGTTGTCCTCAGAGGTTCAAGTGGGTGTTTGAACACAAGGAGTTGGTGCTTCCTTCTAGTTGGTGCTAGAGAAACCAGGGAGTCGGTGCTTCCTTCTAGTTGGTGCTAGAGAAAACAGAGAGTTGGTGCTCTCAGCAAGTTGCAGCTTGCAAAGCTGAGGTTGTAGCCTCATTATGAGTTGGTTCTCATATGTATGATACTATAAAGAATGTAATCATTACTTATCATATAAAAGAAAAGAGGTTTTCACCCTGCATGGGTTTCCTCATAAAATATCTTTCTCTTTGTTTCTCATATATGTGACTGATGATGAATGTGCCTATGTTTATTTCTCTGCATTATTGTGATCATCATTCAGTGTTTCTGCAAAGAGTTTTAAAAAGAAGCATAATTTTTTAAGCTCAGTAACAACTGATTCACCCCCCCCTCTCAGTTGTCCAACAATTGGTATCAGAGTCGGCCCCTTTTATCTAAGGGTAGATCCTAGAGCTTAAACATGTCAAGCCATGAAGGAAATTCAACCAATAAGGCCCCTCT
>ML817927.1:34028-83509 GCA_009831015.1 Picea engelmannii
AGAACCTATCAAGTTTGTCAAAATCACAACCAATGACGATAACAAACCTGCAGAAACAAAGGAAGACAATCAGCCACCCAAGACGAGTAAAGGAAAAGGTGCCAGGATTGAATCTGAAGAATGAAGAAACAATGTTGCCTCTGTTGAAATATGTCATCAGCAAGAGAGAAATCGATTTGCTCAAAGAAGACAACCATTTTCCAGGTACAAAGAATTTTTCTATGGCTATTGTTTCTATTGTTCTAACTTCGGTCACAAAGCTGTAAATTGTTCCTTAAGACCTAGAAATGAGCAATTAAGATTTCAAAGGAATAAATACTTCCCACAACAAAGAATGATACAGTCAGGTAATAATCCTTCACAGATTGAAAATTGCCAAATTAAGTCTGGACACATACAACTAAGGAGGGAAAGGAAAAATCAACAGTCAATAAGTAGGAAACACTGCAACAATAAGTTTGACTTATTGAATAATGAGGTTTAATGCTACACTTGTCACAACTTTGGACATAAATCTATTGACTATCGGTTAAGGAACTATGAACCAGATTCAAAATCTCCTGTTGAAAATGTCAAGTTCTGGAAGAAGAAGGCAAGTAACAAGTGTGGATTAGTATTATCTGCTCAAAGAAAAATGAAACCTTGGTATATAGACAGTGGTTGCTCCAAACACATGATGGGAAAAAAAGGAAGTTTCTATCACTAAGTGAAAGTAAATTAGGAACTGTAACCTTTGGAAATGATGCTCCAGGGAAAATAAAAGGAAAAGGGATGGTGATATTAAGTAATGGAAAAGGAAAAGCCCAAGATTTTCTACTTGTAGATGGGCTGAAACATAATCTGCTCAGTGTAATTCAAATGTGTGACAGAGGATGCGAGGTGTTGTTCACATCCAAGGATTGTAAGATAAAGTCTGTAAACTCAGAACAAGTAGTGGCCAAAGGCATAAGGACAGAAAATAATGTATATGTGTTGAAAGAAAATAGAGAAGAATGTCATCTAAGCAAACATGATGAAAGTTGGTTATGGCATAGAAGACTTGGACATCTAAACTTTGATCACTTAATCGAACTCAAAAACCTCGAGGCAGTAAAAGATCTTCCGAAAATATCAAAGCCCCAAGATTCAGTATGTAAACCCTGTCAAGTAGGGAAGCAAAACAGGACACAGTTTAAGTCCAAGAGCTTTACTTCAACAGAGAAACCAATCCAACTAGTTCATATGGATTTATGTGGACCATCAAGACAGGAAGGCACAGGGAAATAAAACTACTTCATGTTGATTATCGATGATTACTCCAGACTTACTTGGGTAGGCTTTCTCAAAGAAAAAACTGAAGCATTTGAGAAGTTTAATATACTTAAGGCTTTAACTGAGACACAAACAGGGAAGAGGTTAAAGGCAGTAAGATCAGACCGGGGAGGAGAGCTTATGTCAAGATACTTCAAGGAATTCTGCGATGAGCATGGGATCAAGAGAGAATACACAATACTAAGAACTCCACAACAAAATGGAGTAGTTGAAAGACAAAACAAAACAGTGCAGGAAATGGCCAAGTCAATGATGAATGAGAAGAACATTGGTCAAACCTACTGGGTAGAATCAATACACACAGTAGTCCATGTGCTTAGCAGGGCTCACCTCAGACCACAAAGTGACAAAACACCTTATGAATTATGGTTTGGAAGACCTGCCTCAATCAAACACTTCAGAGTCTTTGGGAGTAAATGCTACATAAAGAATAATGATGAAAACCTTGGAAAATATGATGACAGGGCAGATGAAGGTATTTTATTAGGGTATGCTACAAACATTAAAGGATATAGATGCTATAATAAGAGGCTACATAAAATGGTTGACTGTATTGATGTAAAAATTGATGAAGGAATCCCAGCAAGAGAGGTGTACGGTAATGAGACTTATACAGAAGACACAGCTAAAGTTGAAGATGAACAGGTCCAAGAATCAGAAAACAAAGACTATGAATCATTTGAAGACTCAAATCAACAATCGACTACAAATTCCTCCTCCAAAATCATTCAAAAGAATCATCATGTAATTCAGATAATTGGAGAAAAGGACATAGGGGTACAAACCAGGAGAAAGCTAATCAAAACCACCGAACAATCTCATATAGCTCTCATATCCATGCTGGAACCCAAGAATTTTAATGAATCCAGCACAGATGATCACTGGGTTAAAGAAATGAATGAAGAACTTGATCAGATTGAAAAAAACAATACATGGGAGATGGTTCAAAGACCCAAAGGTAAAAACGTCATTGGCTCCAAATGGATCTTTAAGAATAATATGAATGAGCAAGGACAAGTTATCAGGAACAAAGCGAGGTTAGTTTGTAAAGGCTGTGCTCAGATAGAAGGACTGGATTTTGATGAAACATTTGTGCTCGTAGCAAGATTAGAAGCTATAATAATGTTTCTTGCCTATGCTTGTCATAAAAGGTTTAAAGTCTACCAAATGGATGTCAAGTCAGCCTTTCTCAATGGAGATTTAAGTGAAGAAGTCTATATGGAACAACCAGAGGGTTTCAAATTGTCTAATAACCCTGACTTAGTATGCAAGTTGAAGAAAGATTTATATGGCTTAAAACAAGCCCCTCGAGCCTGGTATCACAGACTGGATACGTATCTCAAAGACAAAGGGTTCAAGAGAGGAACAGTTGATAGCAATCTATATATTAAGACACAGGATAATGATTTTCTCATCGTACTAGTCTATGTAGATGACATCATCGTTGGATGTAATAAGGACTCACTGGTACAATGGTTTTCTTCTGCCATAGAGTCTAAATTTGAAATGTCTATGATAGGAGAACTGTCATTTTTCCTTGGTCTGCAAATTACTCAAAGTTCCGATGGGATCTTCATTTCTCAAGGAAAATATTTAAGAGAAATGTTGAAAAGGTTTCAAATGGAAGATGCTAAACCTGTGGGTACACCAATGTTAACTGGATGTAAATTAAGCAAGGATGATGATTCACTTGATGTTGATCAAATCTCATATCGATCAATGATAGGAAGCCTGATGTACATCACAGCATCTCGCCCAGACATAATGCATGCTGTAGGAATGGTAGGAAGACATCAGGTTGCACCTAAACAAAGTCATTTGCAAGCTGTCAAAAGGATATTCAGGTACTTAAAATAAACAATGACTTATGGTCTGTGGTATCCCAGAAATCAAAGTCTTCAGTTGACTGCTTATTCAGATGCAGATTGGGAACATTGTGTTGATGAAAGAAAAAGCACCAGTGGAGGAGCATTCTTCTTGGGTAACTCCTTGGTAGCCTGGCTTAGTAAAAAGCAAGGTTCCATTTCTTTATCAACCACAGAGGTAGAGTACATTGTTGCTGCTACCTGTTGCACACAGGTATTATGGATGATTCAGAAACTTGCAGACTTAGAGGTAAAATATACTGCACCGATCCCAATTCATTGTGATAACACAAGTGCCATCAGTATGTCTAAAAATCATGTCCTCCACTCCAAGACAAAACATATTCCCATAAAATATCATTTTCTGAGAGAGCAGGTCACCAATCAGATTGTTCAGGTCCATTACATTCCCAGTTCAGAACAAATTGCAGACATCTTTACTAAGCCCCTAGCCAAGACACCGTTTGAATATCTCAGACAGAAGTTGGGTGTCATTTCGTTTTCCACCTAAAAGAGTCCATCCTGTTAGGGGGAGATTTGTATTGTTTGATTATCTAATGTCCCATACATTTACTGCAATAGCTCAGGGGGAGCATGTCTCTTCTTTGACATTGATGTCAAAGGGGGAGAAAAGAATTTGGGTGTTGTAGTTTCCATCAATGCCAAAGGGGGAGATTGTTGGAAAAAGTTTAACAAGTAGCGTATGCTTGTCATTGATGGCAAGTACAACAGTGGATATGGCAGGATAAGAAGGATAAAATCCCTTGGGGATTCGGACGTGAAAGCTCAGGAGGAATAACATTGAGGAAAATGCATGCAGCAAATCTCAAGATACAAGAGTTTGCAGAGGAGAAGGAAGACAGAGATCCGGTGACCGTTGGATCCCATTCAAATTTCCCAAAAGGCCGACAGTCGTCAGATCTGTAGAAGTTGCGAGGGAGATAAGCCATCGGGATATCAGACTTCTCAAGGTCGTGAGAACCGTTACATTGAAAGTCTTGATATCCCGACATGATCGGGACCGTCCATTTGGAAGGACGCGTGGCAGTGATCGGGCGCCACCGGGAGAAGCTCGATAGGAGGCTTCATCATAGAATCAAGAATCGGAGTTTCACGAGTCTCGTGAACAATTACAACAGAAACCCCAAAATCGCGATGAAATAAATCCTGACTGAACCTGAACCGTCAGATCAACATGTGATCTAGACCGTCGATCCAACTCACGATAGCAGACCACATCAGCTAGGGACACATGGCACAACCAGGTAATGATAGGTGTCAGGAAGATTCAACACTTAAGGCACATGTAAGTCACAAATCAGAGTAACACGTGGCAGTATTTAACATGTGTCAAACCACGTGTGACATCAGTAGATTATTGGGGATCGGGACTTTGAAATGACAAAGTCACTTGCATCAAGAATGTCGATTTAGCGATATGCAAAATTGTGAAATGATCTGAGTCGTAGGATCAAGTGTTGATCAGGACCATTGATCACAACTCCATATCGGAGTTTCGGGGATCGCAAATTCAAAATGGAAATAACTCAATACAACAAGAATCTCGATTTCGCGATGTGCGATATCACGATCCAATCGTGGCCGTTGAAACAAGTTCATATCTAGACCGTTGGTTCAACTCCGTGTCGGAGTTTCGCGAATCGCAATATGGAGAGACATAAGGTTGTGGTCACAACCCTTGGTCACATCAGCAAGAGATGGATAGATGTCAGAAGACAAGGAGGAGCCGAGCCTTATCGCATGGTCAAGTGGAGAACGATACAGAAGGTGACACAAAAGAAGTGGGGCCCTTCATCAATACTCCACCATTCTAGACCCCCCCCATATTAAATACAGAAAGGCAAGGGGGGTCTGGAATCGCTTGAGCATCGTTGATCTAGGTGCTTTAATCCTAACCGCTCGAGAGATGCGCGCCCAATTTCGGACCCCCCCCCACTGCTTAAAGATAGAATGGCAAGGGGGCTCTAGAATCAAATCTCGACAGTAGATCTGAGAGCACAGATACTGAGCGTCTAGATTTTCTCACCGCATATCCAATGATGTAGATTAATTTAAACAAGATCAGAGGGCTACTAAGGCACAACGCAGTGAGACTGCCAGAAACCATTGATGACGTCTGCTAGAGAAGTCGAAGAGACCGTTGTGTGATTTCCAGAGGAGATGAAGAGTCTTCAAGCTTCGTCCGGTGAAGGAAGACTATTCTTAGAAGGGATTGACAGATGGATGGGAATTGAGGCCTATAACTAAAATAGAGAAAGTGAGTTCTATTATCACAGAGAAGATGAAGACTCTCAAACTGCCAAAGAGGCTGAGGAATCTCGGCATAACCTCCAGTAATGTTGAACACGCGGGGGCGAACCACCAGAGAAGCTGAAGAGTCACGATGATGATCAGATAGAGCACTCGAGAGGTGGAGGATAGTGATGCAGAGTCTGCAGGCAAAGGGATGGTGAACATTGCATGCACAAGGTGTACAGAAGCTATAAATACACGGTACAGAGAAGAGATGGGGTTGTTGTTGTTATTTGAGTGATGATAGTTGTTGATGTGGAAAGTGATTCATGTGTGAATAAGGAATATAGTGCAACAGCTAAATTGAACTGAAGAGGAACTGTGCAGTGACTCAACATGGAGCACAGAGGATAAAACGCAGAAGAACAGACAGCGCAAGTGAGAAGTGCAGAAAGGCAGTGTGGTAGAAAGAGCAACGAGATGCAGCAAAAAATTGATAAGTCGGGTAAGCCATTGTTGAACATTATATCACTGTAATAAGTTTCAGAAGCAAAGATTTATATTTCAGGGTGGTTGGAAGGTGCTAGGGAGGATTGTTGTCCTCAGAGGTTCAAGTGGGTGCTTGAACACAGGGAGTTGGTGCTTCCTTCTAGTTGGTGCTAGAGAAACCAGGGAGTCGGTGCTTCCTTCTAGTTGGTGCTAGAGAAAACAGAGAGTTGGTGCTCTCAGCAAGTTGCAGCTTGCAAAGCTAAGGTTGTAGCCTCATTATGAGTTGGTTCTCATATGTATGATACTGTAAAGAATGTAATCATTACTTATCATATAAAAGAAAAGAGGTTTTCACCCTGCATGGGTTTCCTCGGAAAATATCTGTCTCTGTGTTTCTCATATATGTGACTGATGCTGAATGTGCCTGTGTTTATTTCTCTGCATTATTGTGATCAGCATTCAGTGTTTCTTCAAAGAGTTTTAAAAAGAAGCATAATTGTTTAAGCTCAGTAACAACTGATTCACCCCCCCTCTCATTTGTCCAACACATGTAAGATCAAACACAAACTAGAAAGAAACAGGCCAAGTGTGTCATATTGATGAGAACAATGACAGAAGTAGCTTACAACCATAGATGCGAATGCAACAGCTTCGTCAAGTCCCCTTTCTCTAACGCTTTCTTGAAAGATTCATGACCTGGATGACAGTAGCTTCACTGATTACTCTCCTCCGGTTCACTGTGTGTTTCCTATGAGATCATAGGTTTCATGCTTGCAATTCTTCCCCCTTTCCACCATGATAGAGCCTGTTTATATAGGTTTAGAGAGGATTAACCTCTTTAGGTATCTTTAGGGTAAGTTGAGGATTTCCCTCCTTGAAACAATGATCTTCTCCTAAGATCATGATTGAACCATGAATTTGAATGCAACTTCCTTCCAAGATTGAAATATCCTCCCCTTATTCTCCTCAACAGATCAACTACTGCCTAGATTAGACAGTGCTCCCTCAAAATGGGCATTAAGGCGCTATAGCACTCCCTAGTAGGCTTAAGGGGGGCTCTAGAACTTTAAATATCTGTAGCTCTCCTTCAAAGGGGAAGTTTGGTGGTATAATGATCCCCAACACCTTATAGGGGAGCGCCAGCGCTCCTAAGGGTGATGTAGGGGAGCACTCCCTTCTAAAACTTTAGTTTGAAATATTCTTTCAAGTGGGAAGAGATACTTGACTTTAGTTAACAATCCCTCTTCCTCCAAATCAGGTGTTTGAGGTATTCTAAGTGTCTCCTTAGTGTTGTCATCATGGCAGTATGCTTTGTTTGACATTTTCGACACTTGTGAACAACATGCGACACTTGCGATAGTTGTGAGGAATATGCGACACTTGCGACACTTATCAAAGCGAGTAATGTTGATGTGTAACAGATTCCCCCCCAAAGTATGAAGTTAGAAGATGAGAAATGATAACTGAAATGCTTTGTAGAATTTCAAACAAGGGTATAGACGCAGAGAAACTGACAAAAGCTGCACACAAACATCCAACAAATATCATGACATGTTTCAAATCCAAGGCAGGCATCCCTATGCTTGGGTGATCAAGACTTGCAAGATATGGCCGCCATAAAATACACTACAGATCCATAATTGTATTGATAAAAAGGTATAGCCATCGAGGATACAATGTGGATCTATACTCTGATGACCTGAACTGATCGTAGCCACGAAGAATACACAGTGGATCTACAAGATGACAAGACATAGCCACGACCAATACAAAGTGGATCTATGTAACAGTATATGTATCATTTTTCCAAGAGAAATTCCTTCGCAAACTGGGCAAAGTACATATCAAAGTGATCACTCAACCTAGGGTCTTCTTACCGATCCCAATGTGGTACGAATATAACCATGTGAATAGATGTCTTGATGTCGAACATGGAAGAAACCACTTGATTACTAGTTAATGATGTAAACCATTAACAAGCACGAGGGAGATCACCATTAATGTCAATGATTCCCAAGGTACCCTGGAGTCGAACATCCATGGAATCATCCGATCAGAGGTCAATGATGTAAACCCACTGTCAGATGTGACAAGGCCTGCCATTGAGGCATGCAGGTCCCAAAGTACTAATTGATTTCTAAGCCTAATTCCTAGATAATGTGTTGAGGTCGACAGGAATAGGCTCGTCGAAGGAGGGCCTTGATGTATCCCCCATCAATGACACAATATGGACATAGAGATGTAATTGGTAGATCAAATGAACATGGATTGACACGGGTTTTGAGACAAGATATTTGTGATGGCTAACTCTAGAGGCAGATACTTCCGTTGAACACTGAGGAACCAGAGTAGAAACATGACATGGACCAAAACTTGATGATGCAGTGGATGTTGTGACTTACGTCAGGTGACCCAGAGGAGTGAAAGAAACTCAAAGGATTGGCTCAGTGCATAGGTTCAACAGATTATAATGCGTGCAAAGGACAAAGTGTCGTGTTCAAGGGTGACTCTAAGAATTACTTGGTAATGTTATCAAGAGACTGCTTGGCTTGCTTCTTTCAAATTTTCCCCCATCCAGATGGACGAGTACCTCTTTTTTATTTAATGAGCTCGAGGAGGATAACACATGCTCTATAAAACTCACCTTCGGTAAGTTCCTCTCCCTTTGTTTAACGAACTGGAAGAAGTAAGGGTTTGATCCCATATGGGCTTGTCGACGTGTGTTTTAGCGAGTCCAAAGACAAAAAAATCGAAGGTTTTTCATGATTATAGAGTCTGGAAAAACACTTAAAAGAGAACTCTCTTAGTTCCTGTTTCGTACAATTAGTCTCACGAGGCCGAAAAAGAGATAAACTACCACTCAAAAGATGCCCTTTCGAACCTTTTAATGAGTGTGAAAGGAAGAAATATCACTCGACGATCTTTTCATATTTAGAGAGTCTGAAAAGAGTTTAAAGATGACTCTAGGGGGTTCCTTTTTCGTGTGTCCATGCGGGTCCGAAAAAGAGATAAAAGTCTACCCAGTGCGTTCTCATGTTTTCGAGCTTGAAAACGAACTAAGACTATGCTCATGGATGTGACAAGGTAAACAAATGATCAGAACTGCTTGGAAACCTGTAGTGTCAAAACTGCAATCCAAATGTTTAGTGAAGCCATTATATTGTCAGAGAAACTCATAAATAACTATACCTTATAAAAAATGGAAATTTATAAATAGTAATACAAGAAAAATCTTCATTTACCATTTCATTTTGCATAAGGATTTGTAGCAGTGGAGATTCTCACTTTGGAGGTGGATCTTGTTTCGCTTGATACCAGAGCTACGTTTGACTGATTCTCTTGTTGTTTGGACCAGGTAGATCTTCATCTCCCCTTATTTCAATTACATGGTTTAATATTCATTTTCATAGCAGTATTAAATTAAACAATGAAGCCCTAGGTCGCACCAAAAAAGATCAAAACGGCCTTTATTAAAAACGATGGGAAAAAGACAAAAAATGTGTTTAGAAGGTGATAGCAAAGATGCCAACACCTTGACACTTGGGTGGATGGGTCATTTTTGTCAAAGAATCCATAAAAAACTCAAACATATGCCCACGCAACCATTGATGAAAATTGTTTTAATTTTAAATGTTTTATTGCTGCGTATGGATTATTAAGTAATGAAAAGAGGGTGTGGTCCTTTTTGAACAATGTGGGCATTAGATTTCAAGTTTTAAAATTGCTTAAGAAATTGCCGAAATTGCCGAAAAATTGAATCATGAAATTCTTTGTTTTTTTTTTTTTTTTGTAGGTGATTTCGGCGACATGATCGAATGGAAATAACGAGAGCATGAGCTCGATGACTTGGTTTCTTTGTGGAGTCCTCGCACATGGGCCACATTGAGAGCTTGTGGGATGTCGTGGAGCAAGGGTTTCGGATCATAACACAGCTTCTAACCATCAAGTTGGAAGACATATATTTCTTGACTGGCCTCTCAAAAAGAGGGGTTCCTATATCTTTTTTCGGACAGAGGGCGCTTCCTGAGCAAGTGGGCGTGTATCTGAGACATCATTGTGTCCTAGGAGCAAGACTGTGGGGGGTAGAATCCCTATCAAAGATATCAGAGAGTTACCCCTTCAGTCCATTTTGTTTTCCATCACGAGCATGATGGGAAGCAGTAGCACACATCTGGCGTCGAGATCATAGGTAGCTTATGGAGTATAGTGTTTGGAAAAAACATTGTTTAACTGGAGTGCAGGGTTTCTTCAGAATGTGAAGGAACAGTTTTCGCGGTGTATGATGGGGTAGAAACAGTTTGGATACGGCTCTTTCTTAGTCTCATTTTTCTTAGAGCACATCCCCCAGATGCAGCCTCAGATAGCATTGGTAGTATGACCAGTAGAAGAACCACGGATGGAACGGTGGACTAGTCTATCTCCGAGGCTAGTGGCAGAGTCAGAGTTTTGTTTCACCGGTGACTTCTTTGCTTGGCTGAGATGCCAGTATCTATGGATAGAAGACTTCCTATATGCCGAGGTGGAATTTCGCGGGAGCATGGATTTGATTCTACCCACAGGGGAATATTTGGATACGTCAAGTGAGAGACTAAGCAACACCTTGTCTAGTTTTCTTTTTTTAAGTTTTTTAATGTATATATTTTTTTGGGTACGTAGAAGAGTTTTTTAATGGATGTATTGTTTTCAACATGCAAACAAGGGAGGAGTGCGCCCAGCTGAGATACCAATACCAAGACATCGCGGGGGTGCTCTGGTTGCAGTAGATCCGGGGGAACTAGTGATAGATTCTGGGGCTCCCCTAGGGAAATTCCATCATAATCGACTAACTCGTAGGTGACTCTATGTAGAACATGTTTCACAATGTAAGGGCCATGCCACAGAGGTTATAACTTACTTGTCCCTAGTTTGTCATGAGCTTGGTCATAGACGAGGACTAAGTCTCCTTCTGCAAAAGTCCGAGGGTGGACAGATTTGTCATATTGATTTTTAATCTGTTTCTGATGTGACTCATTAATGAGAGCAACATCACGACATGTTTCATCTAGTTTGGATAGATATAAGAAACATTCTTCTTCGGAAGAAGTATGGTGTAGGAGTTCTACTTTAAGTTTCAGAGATGGAATCTCACACTCGATTGGTAAAACGGTTTCGATTCCATACACCAACTGGAAAGGAGTAAATCCAGTTGCAGTTTTCATGGAAGTATGGTAATCCCAGAGAGCAGAAAAAAGTTGTATATGTCAGGATGTCTTATTTTCCCCTACCATGCGTTGAATCATGGTTTTGAGGACCTTGTTGATGGTCTCAACTTGTCCGTTGGCCTGAGGATAGTATGGGGATGAGTTTTCATGGCGAAAACCCAACTTGACATGCAATTCACTCATCATCTGGTTCTTAAAGTGTGCACTGTGATCGGTGAAAATGGCACGTGGTACACCAAAACAAGTTATGATGTGGTTAAAAAAAAAAAGAGCTATGGTACAACCATCTTTCAGAAAGGTAGGCATAGACTCAGCCCATTTTGTAAAGTAGTCGACGGAGACAATTATATAACCATGCCCCCCGACTGAGGTAGTCTTACATTGCATGAAATCGATACCCCACTTTGCAAAGGGGTCGATGGCGATAATGGGGTGCAACGTAGTAGGGTGGGTGCGTGCCTTGTTGTTAAAAACTTGGCAGGGTGGGCATTTTTTGACTGCTTCAATACAATCTTTGAAAATTGAGAGCCAAAAATAGTCAGCACGTAGAATTTTTTGGGCTATGGCCATCCCTGAAAGGTGACCGCCACAGGCTCCAAGATGACAGTCATTCAGGACGCGTTCAGCCTCTGCATGAATCAAACATCATTGAAGGATAGTATCAATACCATGGCGATACAAGGTGTCACCGACGATAAGATAACGACGAGAATGGTGGCGAATACATCGACGCTCTTCATGGGAAGTGTTAGGCTGAAAGTGTTGGGTTTGGAGGTAAAGGAGGATGTCTCCGTACCAAGGATCAGATGTGCTGATGAGGAAAAGAGTTTCGTCAGGGAGAGAATCTCTAGGTTCAATGTCTTCATCAGCATGGGGGAGATCACAGATAAGTTCTGCAAACACCAGGGACTTTTTGGCTTTGGAATTTGTAAATTCAAGATCGAATTCCTGAAGGATGACGATCCATTTAGAGTATTTTCCCCCGAGCACTTGACGTGTCAGGACGTGGTACATGGGGTTTGAGTCCACAATCACAGTGGTGGTGCATAGTAAGATGTAATGGCGAAATCTCTGGACAGTGATGATGGCTGCCAGAGCCAGTTTCTCTACATGTGAATATCATAGTTTGGGTCCAGATAAACTCTCTCTCAGGTAATAGATCACATGTTCCTCACCATTGGGGTCCTCTTGAACTAACACCACTGCAATAGTGGAAGTGGAGGACACTAAGTAAAGGATGTAGTCCTTTGTATACTCCAGAGGATGCAACAAAGGTACATGGGTCAAGGCATGCTTGAGAGAATCAAATGACCGTTGAGAGATATCATCTCAGATGAAAGGGGTGTTTTGTTGTAGCAACCGCATAAATCCTTTAGTTATCTTAGCATAGTTACAAATGAAACGGTGAAGGAAGTTTTCTTTCCCTTGCAAAATTTGGAGTTGGGTTAAATTAGTAGGTGGTGGTAAGGACAGAATAGCCTTAATATTTAAGGGATCCACCCTAATCCCATCTTTAGAGACAATAAAACTGAGGAGTCGAATGGATTCGACAGGAAAAATACACTTATGTGGGTTCAAGAAAATACGGTAAAACCGACATCGAAGAAAAATAGCCCGTAAGTGATCAACATGATCAGATCGATTAGATGAGTGGGCAGGTAAGTCATCGAGGTAAGGTTTTGTGATATGCTTGATATCATGGAAAGCATACGACATGGCCCACTGGAAAGTAGCACCAGCATTTTTGAGACCAAAAGGTAGTTTTCGATAGGCGAAAGTTCCCCATGGACAGATAAAGGTTGTCTTATATTGATCAGCAGGTAAAATTTCAATCTGGTTATACCCAGAGAAGCCATCCATGAAAGAGAAGATTACGCTCCGCGCAATTATCGATGATTTGGTCAATGAAAGGCATAGGGTAGTTGTCCTTTGGACAAGCTTTATTGAGATCCCGATAGTCAACACAGACACGGATGGTCCCCTGTTTTTTGGCAACTGGAATGAGGTTGGAGACCCATTCTGTCAAAGAGACAAGATAGATAAAGCTAGATTTTAAAATTTTCTCAACTTCTACCTTTATAGCTGCGATTTTCTTGGGATGAACCGGGTAGAGTTTCTGTCGAATAGGTTTCGCACCAGGGTAAGTATTGATTTCGTGCACGACAATCGAAGGGTCGATCCCAGGCATTTCCTCATATCTCCAATCGAAGACGTCGCGGAATTCTTTAAACAGAGCAGTGTAAGAGACCACTTCTTTGGGTGTGCAATTAGCACCAAGGTTAATGTTTTACACAACACCTTCTTTGATCAAAATATCAATAACAATCGTAGTAGAGATATTACCCATATTCCCCTCAGAAAGAGTATCTTGTGTGAGGATGGGAGATTGCGGAGCATCGGTAACATCAGGAGGGAAGAAAGAGTGTATGTCTTTGTGGATTTCTTCCAAAGGTGGAAGAAAAGAGGATCGATGATGGTTATCATCCCAAGGTATGTCGTCAATACTAAGCATTTCCATAATAGATTCGTTAGAAGGGAAAATTTGGGAAATGTAATCGATTACAGACGAGAGGGAATCCAGCCATGAAGGCATCGAGTAGGCATTAGGTGTTAATAAATGTGGGTTTTCTGGAGAGGGAGAGGCAGATTGAATAGCTACGTATGCGACCTTAGCTGGGCTAAGTGGCATGGTGTCACCGAGCACATCGAATTCCATAGGACTAGGTACAATCCAAGGGTCAGATGATTCCAAAGATTGATAAGGCATAGTCAAAATCATATTGATGGTGGAAATATGATGTGTGGTGGGTGGAAGTGGTGTAGGGAAGGTACCCATAAGGCGTCTCCCAAAAAAGGAATGTTGTTGGTGATAGGAGCACGGGCGTCGGGTGTATAGAAATCTAGTTGATCGATAGTGACAATTTTGCCTTGATGGGGGAATTGTACACATCGAAACACCGACGAGGCGACGGTAGTCATAGCATAGAACCAACTTCTTCCAAGTAGTAGGTTGTAATCAAGGGGGGCATTGACCACCTTGACATCAACAGTAATAGGTTTGTCGCCTAACTGAACAACTGAGGATTGTAACAGTCCATGAGGATGAAAACCTCTCCCATTGAAAGCACGTAACATCGTAGGGGATTTTTTAAGGGTAGGTGATTTTAATCCTTAGCAACAAGCTAAAGACATGACACAAGTAGAGGCTCCCTCATCCAAGATAGTTCGGTGGATTTGTTGATTGTGAACAACAACATCGATCTGAAAAGCTAGTTGGTGGGACAGTCGTGGTTGATGATCATCCAGATTAAACGTGAGGTTATTAGATGACTCGAGATCAAAAGCGTCGATGGCAGCTAAGAGTGTTCTATGTTGGCTGGGACAGTGTTGTAGAACTTCCAAAGCAGACATAGCACATGGTACTTGAGCCAAATCTTCAACAATGTTGTAGTTTTGGGCAGCCTGTGAACTAGGATTAAAGGTAGATTTCTGGATAGTGCTCTTAGGAGGGCATAGAATGGAGTCAAATGAAGGTTTCTCAATCTAAAGTGGCCCAAATGGAGGGCTAGTAGATGGAGGACTAACGACAGATGGTAATGGGTCCGGTGAGGAACCGTTAGCGGGCTTCGGCTTATCAGGTTTAATCGGTGTGTCATATGTCATAGTGAGAGTGGTCATATTAATCCCATTAAACATTTAAATGTGGGCACTTGTTGAGGCTTCATCATGGGATTGGTTGGAACTTACCCCTGGAGTGGGGGTTTGAGCAACCAAAGATTGTTGCTGTGGAAAAGGATGGGTAAGCACAGCGGGTTGTGAATTTCCTTTAAAAAGTTTGGCCACTTCATCACGATGTGGACAGTCTCGAGTGTAGTGATCATCACCACAAATGAGACATGGGAATTTCGGTTTCCGTTGTGGTTGTTTTCTGGCAGCCGGGGTTTGCGGTTGATTTTTTTGTTGTTCGTTGTTGTTGTTTTTCTTGGGTTTATTTCTTGCTTTCTTCTTGCCCCCAAGTTGTTATGAAGGGGTTGATTAGACCGCATTCACCTCAGAGACCTGATTTTGAGGGGAGGTAGAAGAGGGTGCAGTCGAACTAGAAAGTGTGGAAGTGGACCGTTGGGTTGTTCCAATCGACTGGGGAGTAGATTGGGTTTTGACGGAACCAATGACTCCATCCATGTGCAAGGTAGACAATGGTTTGAATGGATCATTAGTGGCACGAGTAGCATTCGGTATCAACTCGTAGAGAATACCAGATTGTGAATAAACCAAATCTAAGTATTGATCTCGAGCAATAGCTTCTTCCTCGGTGAATACACCACCCATAGCAACATTGCAAGTGATCTGGGGTAATAGTGATTTGGTGAACCATTTCACTAATAATTGGTCAGGAATGACCGCTTTGATTAGCCTTCGTCATCGTCTCCATTCATGAATATGATCAGAGATATGTATGGAGGTTGTCTAGTGAAGGGAGGTCAATAGTTCAGTACCCGTCTCATATTGAATGGGTAGTTGGAAGTGTGTGAGGAAGGACATGGAAAGGGAGTTGAAATCATGAAAAGAAGCGCATGGTAGTTCAATATACCACTTTGTTGCAGAACTCGTAAGTGTACATTGGAAAAGACGCAAACGTATAGAATTTTCCATGAGGGAGTTGGATGAACACCACAAATGGAAATTCATCACGTGGTTGTTTGGGTCTTCTCCGGACTTTCCGTCAAATTTTGGAATATCAGAAGGAAGTTTAGTTGGAATAGTTGGCCAAACTGGAGAATGAAAAATAGGATCATTCGTTAACCGAGACAAGTCTGGAAGGTCCAGAGTTGCTAGGAAAGGTAGTTTTCGATTAACCTGTGGGTAATACTGGTGTGGCATAGGGACACCAGTAGGACCATACAATGGGTTATGCGGATAATTGTAACCAGTGGGCCCTCTTGTGTAAGGTTGGTGTTGACCAGGGTACACAGGATTTGAGGTGTTTTGAGAAACATGTGCCAGCGGAGGATAACTGAATGGGTTTTGAGGGTTATAAGCTAGAGTTGGTGTTTGTCCATAAGGAGGATATAGATGAGTCCCTGGAGGGGGAAGAGGTTGTTGTGGAGCTTGAGAATTGTGTCCCCCCTGAGAAGTGCGGGTTTCCTGGAAAAGGGATATTCCACAGATTGGGTGTGGTAGACACATTTTGTCCATACAGTTGATGGTAGGATCCAGATTGAGGTTGCCCCCTAGCATGAGGGTGCCCTCCAAATGGAAGTTTTCCTCAGGTGGGAGGATTCCCCCCAGTTTGAGGTAGAGTTCCCGGAATTTGAGAACCAGACGTAACTGACTGACCGGTGTTGCTTAATGGATTAAGACCACCAATATCGATCCCTTTGAGTTGTTGCATAGGTATGGAACTTCCCAGTATAACTTGGGTAGTAGTGATAGTGGAAGAATTCAGTGCTTTGTACCCAAAAGGGAGTGATGATGAAGGTCTAGGTGTTATTGTTGTGCCAATTGCAGCTTGGCTAACCACCGCATTACCAGCGGGAATAGTCAGAATGTGAGGGACCATTGTAGAATGGGTCGTCTGGAGAGAAAAAGTGGACCTTGGGCCAACAGACGATGTGTTCGTACCAACGGACGGTGTGGCTGAAAAAATGGTAGTACCGGTGAAATGGTTTAAGGGTACGGTGTAGGTGATAGGCGCGTCGGCACCTATTCCTGTTCCATAAATATCCTGCACCATGCACGGTGGACTTCGAACAATGTATGCAGTCCAAAAGGGTTCATCAACTAAAGGATTTGAATGAGGCCCAGCCAGAATGTCAGAAGGATTGATGACGACAAATTCACCGACTGAATTCAGTTGGAGAACACCTTGCTCATATACCTCCAGAATGTGGAAAGCCTCCAGAGACTCTGAAACAATTCAAAAATTCTCTAAAGAGGTGGGAACTTCTTCTTGGGAGGTTATAGTGTCGTGAACCTCACTCTGTTGAGGAGATTCCTCCATAGAATTAGGGGGTAAAGGGTTATTCTCTTCCATATTTTCTGTAGGAAGTCCCTGTAGCCTCCGCGAAAGGTGTGGAGGGTCGATGTTGGTGAAAAAAGAGTCAGCGGAAAAGATCTATGGCCAACTACCGAAAAGAAACAGCATATGCTAATAGAATATAGGAATCACAACCAAGAAAACAAAACCTTCTCTCGATGACCGTACTAGTTGGTGATGAAATCCAACGTCGCGTGATCAAGTCAAGAAGGGGCAGGGATATGGTGGAACAGTTACAATGGTGACCTGCTTAATAGACTTTCACCCTGGTGTAAGCTTCCACATAGTAATTGTGGATTTACTCTCCAAGGAGCCTGAGTGAGTTTGACCAATGTCTGCTCCAGGTACAGTGATACTTCCCTTCACTGTCACCTTGTGTAAGACCCTAAATATTATGGCCACTAAGGTTACCAACTCGCAGTTAGCCCCTGGGCAGGTACAGTCGACAGTCCAGTCCGAATGTACGGGTAGGGTATCTAGCCTGAAATCAACTTGAAAGGCTTCCACTCAACATTGTGGGTATACCTTTAAGCGATCCCCATAATACAATCTGACACTACAATCAGTCAAACCACAGAGGGATAATCTTCGTAGCTTTCCCGAGTGTGACCTCGTGCGTAACCCCTGTGTGAGAGGGGGATCCCAGGTAGACTTATACAAAAATTGGATTTTACTCTCCCTATCTCTGGATGCTAATGTTTGTTTTGGAAACTTTGGAGAGTTATGCTCACAGCCTAATCCAAAGTACTAGTCCTAGTCTACTGTTGGTGGAGGATCCTAGAAAAGAAAATGTTTTAGATAGTTTTTAATTAGTGTTCATTTTATAGTTGTTCTTTACTCAAAAGGGGTGAATGGAAGTGAAATGGATGGAATGATGACTCAATCCCCAAAAAATGCATCAAATATGATAAGAAATCATTTATTTTCGATGAATATGTATTTAAGGGAGAGAGAGAGAGTTATTTTCACTAACAAACACTAAGAAGGAATGCCCTCAAACAAATTTTCTTCAATCAAATCCGATGTGGTGCTAAATTTTTTTTGAAAATGTCTTCTAATATGCAACTCAATCATGAAGATGTCTCTTTATTGTTTGTATGTGAATAATGATTAATTCAAAACAACGCTTCTCCTGCGAATTATCCTTTTGGATCAAGGAAACTCATACAAATATAAGCAGGTTTCATACAAACAATACACCCTCTTGTTGTGATAAAAAACAAGAAGCAAAAGAAAAGAAAAACAAAGAAAATCAAGAACTTCACACAAAAAGAGATGTCGAAGAACAATGACCATAACAAAAACCAAATGAAAAGACTCATAGAATTCTGATGTCCTTTACCAGAGTTTCTCGCTCAGACAAAAAGGAGAGAAAAAACAATGCATGGGTTTCAAACTCCCAATAGTAGAAAAACTCAAAAATAATGAAGAAGGCTACAAAATCTAAACAGAAAAGTGTTTTTTCCTCAAAAGGAAGGATGTCAAAGTTGAATGGGAAGAAGAATTGACTCACAGAGAGGCTCAGCAAGTAAAACACGGAGACTAGACCTTGAAAAAAGTAATTCTGGAAAGGTTTTTGGCCAAAAGAGGGTTGGCGGTCTGGTGTAAGGGGTACCAGGCATTATAGCGCTCTGTCTAAGACACCCAGGGAGTGTTGGTTCTCTATTAACACAGCCACGGGGTTGTCAGGCTTGACAATCTATAAAAATGTCTGAAAATCCAAAATTCCAGTCCAGTCTTGCAAATCAAGCTGAGTATGATGGGGTGGGGAGTCAATCAGCTCATGAAATAAATCAAAAAAGGGGTGAACTGGGTCTAAAAACAATCAAGGGGTAAGACAAGGTCTATGAGGAGAAATCAAAACCAAAAGTTTTGATTCGAGGCTCCCCAGTGGAGTCACCAGTTTCTGTTGAAGGAAAATCTCCCTGCAGACAGGTAGATCTCCTCTCGAGAGCTAGACTCTTAACTCTTAAGACAGAAGACACTTAACATGGACACTAACTTCTTTAAGATCTATACAAACTAATGCATGAGGAGGAAGGAGAAAAGAAGTACCTTTTGCCGACGTTTTTCCCTGCACGCTCTAAGTTGAGCTCCGATCTTTCGCTCCTCGATGAACCCTGTAGACAAACAATAGTACGACCACTTCCTACTCTATTGATATTAGCTTGAAAATAGATCTATCTATCAGAGATAATTTCATGTAAGATCAAACACAAACTAGAAAGAAACAGGCCAAGCGTGTCATATTGATGAGAACAATGACAGAAGTAGCTTACAACCGTAGATGTGAATGCGACAACTTCGTCAAGTCCCATTTGTCTAACCCTTGCTCAAATTATTCACAACCTGGATGACAGTAGCTTCACTGATTACTCTCCTCCAGTTCACCGTGTGTTTCCTATGATATCATAGGTTTCATGCTTGCAATTCTTCCCCCTTTCCACCATGATAGAGCCTGTTTATATAGGTTTAGAGAGGCTTAACCTCTTGAGGTATCTTTAGGGTAAGTTGAGGATTCCCTCCTTGAACCAAGGATCTTCTCCTAAGATCATGATTGAACTAGGAATTCAAATGCAACTTCCTTCCAAGATTGAAAGATCCTCCCCTTATTCAACTCAACAGATCAACTGATGCCCAGATTAGACAGTGCTCCCTCAAAAGGGGCATCAGGGTGCTATATCACTCCCTAGTAGGCGCAAGTGAGGTGCCAGCACTCTAAATATCTGTAGCGCTCCTTCAAAGGGGCAGTTTGGTGTTATAATGCTCCCCAGCACCTTATAGGGGAGTGTCAGTGCTCCTAAGGGTGATGTAGGGGAGCGCTCTCCTCTAAAACTTTAGTATGAAAGCTTCTTTCAGGTGGGAAGAGACACCTAATTTTAGTTAACCATCCCTCTTCCTCCAAATTAGGTGTTTGAGGTATTCTAAGTGTCTCCTTAGTGTCGTCATCATGGCAGTATGCTTTGTTTGACAATTGCGACACTTGTGAACAACATGCGACACTTGCAATAGTTGTGAGGAATATACGACACTTGCGACACTTATCAAAGCGAGTAATGTTGATGTGTAACAATTGTTCCACCTAAAAAGTGTCGCAAGGTAGTATCTCATACTGCAAAATTTAGCTTCTTCACAATCTATTCAAAAGGAGAACAGAAAGACAGTGCAACCACTACAGCCTCGCCCCAAGCACCTTCTATCCAACAGAAGCAGGTCGACAAGGATGTAGAAAAATGAAAATATTTCTTGTTCACACCATCCTCTCATGTATCTTGACTTGTTGAACAACCTCAACCTCAACAGGTTCGTGATAGACTTCCACAAACTGAGCAGTGCAACATCTCTAGGAAGACAAGCAACTCACCAAGATGCAGATTCAACAAACGATTTTCCCTCTCCCCTGGGAAATCAATGCAATGGAGACCATTTCTTCCTAAGGAGGGAGGATTGATCCAAGTGGATATCGGTGGCCACCCACCTTTTCCAACTGGCTCAAAATAATTTTCTAGCAATTTTGGCAATTTACTATTTTTAGCAGGTTCTAACTTTCGAGGCCATTTTGAGGGCCTAAATGAAGGTTTTTTTTTGGATCGACCCAACTCAATGATATCTAAATTCATTATTAATGCCCCAAAATGAATCTCCTCGATGATACCTTTCCAACGGGCCATCATACGCCTAAAAAAAAGATCGTATGAAAAAGTTACAACCCCGGGAAGTTGATGCACCAACTTACCCAAACGGAGCCCACATGACTTTTGGCACTTCATCTCCTAGGGTTAGGTTTTTGCATGTAAAGGGATTTGGGATGTCAAGGGTTTTTGGCATTCCTGTTTATTGTAAAAATTCCTCCAGAGCCTCATTGTAATCTTCTTCTTGCGAATGAGAGTAGTCGTCACATCTCTTCTCAAAGATAAGCTGCCACCATTCTTGCAAGTCTTTCACTCTATATTTTTATAGTCTCTATACATTTCTTTCATTAAAATAAATCGTGTATTATTGTATCTTAGTGTTTATGGTTGCATCTCTGATATATTTATGTTATATTATCAGATATACACTATATCTCTGTGAATTTCTTTATTATATCTCCACTCCCATTTCGTGCCGAAAATAATCCTGATCAGTGGTATCAAAGGAGGTTGTTCTTGATTTTTTTTTCAATGCATGTCCCCAAAAAGGTCCAAGTATAGCAAGTTGGGTGTCGATATTGTCTCTCTTGAATAAAATCACTCTCGGACACCCAAGAAACCCTCAATGGTGGAAGAAAAGAAAAATGACAGAGCAGACGATCCTATCAGTCTTTTGCTTGAGCAAGATCTCACGTGACAGAGGGATGAAATGATGGAGAACTTTTCCCACATCCTTCAATGCCTACCAATAAAAATAGGTGCATCTTCATCAAGAGGCCAATTTGGAAGCACCTCTCCTTTCAAGGTACAATTTAATTTTGATATTCCTGAATTTGAAGGATAGATAGATGCAGAAGCTCTAGAAAAATGGTTAACTCTGCTAGAAGGTTATTTCTCTGTTCACATTTTTTCCGACAGAGAAAAGATAACCTTCACACTCCTTAAAGCTCTCCCTTATTTCAAACATTGGTGGGAAACTTACTGGGAGAAAAGTTCCACAGAAGAGTCTGGAATATATGGGGTCAAGCCCACTTGGGATTTTTTTGTGGATGTGATAAAGGAATAGTATTATCCTGTTGGAAACTATGAGGACCAGTACATGAGATGGACCACACTGTGGCGAGAGAGGGGCCAAGTAGTTCCAAAGTTCACCAATACCTTCCATACCTTGCGCACCAAGCTGGTTATCAAAGACTCCGAACGACATTTGGTTCTTAAATACCATGGGGATCTACATAGATACATCCATACTGAAATGGATTTTCTGGATATCTCATCACTCGGTGTTTCTTATCGATATGCTGTTAAAATCAAGAATAAATTTAAGCACTAAAACAAATGGGAGTTCGGGTCTGCAAATCTGCAACAACCAAAGTATGACAAAGATATCCCTAACAGACAGTCTCTCAAAAACTAGTCCAAGCCACAAGAAAAGAAGGGTCACGGAAAGACAAAGAAGGACACCGTAAAATGGTGTGATTTCCACAAAATCCCCTGGCACAACACCGATGAATGTCACTCAAAACAATCATTGGTGGTCGAGATCAAATACATGGAGCTGAACCCTGATTCAAAATCTGATTCTAAAATTACTGGTAAAGGACAGATCATCGATGCAGACCCCACTCCTATTTTTGCGACCGCAGCAATTCAACCAGAAGAACCAACAGATATTGAAGAGGGGGAGTGCATTTTTCATTCACAAATATGGCTGAAGGGGATCTCGCTACATTTTATTGTTGATAGTGGAAACCAAAAAAACCTCATCTCAACAGAGGTCGTCAAATAGTTTGGATTGTCGACAACACCACACCCGCAACCATACAACAATGGGTGGCTTTGCCAAGGATATGATATTCGTGTCAGCCAACAATGTCGATTGTCATACGGCATCTAGCCCTTCAAGGATGAGGTATTATGTGATTTTTCCCCACTGGATGTCTATGATGTTCTCTTCGGCCAACCATATATGTGGAAGCGCCATGTTGTTTATGAGTCTCGACCCCGCAGTGTCATTGTTTCTCTGGGGGGTCATCTCTACAGAATACCAGAGGTAGTTCCAACTATTGTTCCACCTAAAAATTCCCGCAAGGTAGTATCTCATACTGCAAAATTTAGCTTCTTCATAATCTGTTCAGAAGGAGAAAAGAAGGACACTGCAACCAAATAGCCTCATCCCAAGCACCTTCTATCCAACAAAAGAAGATCGGCAAGGCTGCAGAAAAATGCAAAGATTCCTTCTACACACTGTCCTCTCATGTATCTCGACTTGTTGAACAGCCTCAACCTCAACAGGTTCGTGACAGACTTCCACAAACTGAGTAGCGCGACGTCTCCAGCAAGACAAGCAGCTCACCAAGATGAAGATTCAACAAACGCTTTTCCCTCTCCCCCGAGAAGTCAACACAATGGAGACCATTTATTACTAAGAAGGGAGGATTGATCCATGTGGATATCGATGGCCACCCACCTTTTCCACTGGCTCAAAACAGTTTTCTGGCAATTTTGGCAATTTACTATTTTTAGCAAGTTTAAACTTCCGGGGCCATTTTGAGGGCCTAAATGAAGGTTTTTCGGGATCGACCCAACTCAATGATAGTCAAAGGCATGATTGAGGTCCCAAAATGAATCTCCTCAATGATACCTTTCCAACGGGATATCATATGCCTAAAACGGAGATCGTATGCAAAAGTTACGACCCCGAGAAGTTTATGCACCAACTTACCCAAATGGGGCCCATGTGACTTTTGGCGCTATATCTCCTAGGGTTAGGTATTTGGATGTCGATGGTTTTTGGAATTCCTGTTTATTATAGAAAGGCCTCCAGAGCCTCATTGTAATCATCTTCTTGTGAATCCGTGTAGTCGTCACATCTCTTCTCAGAGATAAGTTGCCACCATTCTAGCGAGTCTTTCACTCTGTATTTTTATAGTCTCTGTACATTTCTTTCATTAATATAAATCATGTATTACTATATATTTGTGTTTATGGTTTCATATCTGATATATATTTTTTATATTATTGGATATACGTGATATCTTTGTGCATTTCTTTATTATATCTTCGTTCTCATTTCGTGTCGAAAATAATCTGGATCAATGGTATCAGAGGAGATTTTTCTTGATCATTTTTTCAGTGCATGTCCCCGACGAGGTCCAAGTATAGCAAGTTGATTCTCAAGATTGTCTCTCTTGAATACAATTTCTCTCGCACACCCAAGAAACCCTCAATGGCAGAAGAAAAGAAAAATTATGGAGGAGACGATCCTATTAGTTTGTTCCTTAGGCAAGCACTCACGTGACAGAGGGACAAAATGATGGAGAATTTTTCCCACATCCTTCAATGTCTGCCGATAGAAACAAGTGCATCTTCATCAAGCAGACACTTTGGAGGCACCTCTCCTTTCAAGGTGCAACTTAATTTTGATATTCCTATATTTGAAGGACAAATAGATGCAGAAGCCCTAGAAAAATGGGTAACTCTGCTAGAAGGTTATTTCTTTGTTCACAATTTTTTCGACGGAGAAAAGATCGCATTCACACTCCCTAAAGCTCTACCTCATGTCAAACATTGGTGGGAAACTTAGTGGGAGAAAATATCCATGGAGGAGTCTAGAACATATGAGGTCGAGCCCACTTGGGATTTTTTTGTGGATGCGGTAAAGGAACAATATTATCCTGTTGGCAACTATGAGGACCCGTACATGAGATGGAATACAATGTGGCAAGAGAGGGGCCAAGCAGTTCTAGAGTTCACCAATAGCTTCCATACCTTTCACACCAAGATGGGTATCAAATACTCGGAATGACATTTGGTTCTGAAATACCGTGGGGCTCTACACAGATACATCCAAACCTAAATTGATTTTATGGATATCTCATCACTCGGTGATGCTTATTGATATGTTGTTAAAGTCGAGCAGAAATTTAAGCACCAGAAAAAACATGAGTTTGTGTCTGCAAATTCACAACAACCAAAGTATGAAAAAGACATCTCTAACAGAAAGTCTCCTGAAAACCAGTCCAAGCCACAGGAAAAGAATGGTCATGGGAAGACAAAGAAGGACACCAGCAAATTGTACAATTTATACAAAATCCCTTGGCACAACATCGATGAATGTCGCTCAAAAAAATCATTGGTGGACAAGATCAAAGACAAGGAGCCGAACCCTGATTCAGAATATGATTCTGAAAATACTGGTAAAGAATAGATCATTGACGCAAACCCCAGTGCTATTGTCACGACCACAGCAATTCAACCAGAAGAACCAATAGATCCTGAAGAGGGAGGGCACATTTTTCATTCATAGATGTGGTTGAAGGGGACCCCAGTGCATTTTATTGTTGATAACAGAAGCTAAAAGAACCTCATCTCAACAGAGGTCATCAAACAGTTCGGATTGTCGACAACATCACATCCACAACCATAAAACATTGGGTGGCTTCGCCAAGGACTAGATCTTCATGTCAGCCAACAGTGTCGATTGTCATACGACATCCATCCCTTCAAGGATGAGGTATTATGTGATGTTTCCCCACTAGATTTCTGTGATGTTCTCTTCGGCCAACCATATATGTGGAAGCCCCATGTTGTTTATGAGTCTCGACCCCACAGTGTCATTGTTTCTCTGGGGGGTCATCTCTACAGAATACCAGAGGTAGTTCTGACTATTGTTCCACCTAAAAAGTGTTGCAAGGTAGTATCTCATACTACAAAATTTAGCTTCTTCACAATCTATTCAGAAGGAGAACAAAAGGACACTGCAACCACTACAGCCTCACCCCAAGCACCTTCTATCCAACAGAAGCAGGTCGACAAGGTTGCAGAAAAATGTAAAGATTCCTTATGCACACCATCCTCTCATGTATCTCAACTTGTTGAAAATCCTCAACCTCAACAGGTTCATGATAGACTTCCACAGACTGAGCAGTGCGACATCTTCAGCAAGACAAGCAACTCACCAAGATGCAAATTCAACAAACACTTTTCCCTCTTCCCTGGGAACTCAAATAAATGGAGACCGTTGCTTCTTAAGGAGGGAGGATTGATCCAAGTGAATATCGGTGGCCACCCACCTTTTCCAACTGGCTCAAAACAGTTTTCTGGCAATTTACTATTTTTAGCAGGTTTTAACTTCCGGGGCCATTTTGAGGGCCTAAATGAAAGTTTTTCTGGATTCACCCACCTCAATGATATCCAAAGGAATGATTTATGCCCTAAAATTAATCTCCTCGATGATACCTTTCCAATGGGATATCATACTCCTAAAACGGAGATCGTATGCAAACGTTATGACCCTGGGAAGTTGATGCACCAACTTACCCAAATGGGTCCCACGTGACTTTTGGCGCTTCATCTCCTAGGATTAGGTTTTTGGATGTGGAGGGTTTTTTGCATTCCTGTTTATTTTTAAAATGCCTCTAGAGCCTCATAATAATCATCTTCTTGTGAATGCGAGTAGTCGTCACATCTCCTCATAGAGATAAGTTGTCACCATTCTAGCTAGTCTTTCACTTTGTATTTTTACAATCTCTGTACATTTCTTTCATTAATAGAAATCGTCTCCAGCAAGACAAGAAGCTCACCAATATGCAAATTCAACAAATTCTTTTCCCTCTCCCCCGGGAACTCAACGCAATGGATACCATTGCTTCCTAAGGAGGGAGGATTGGATTGATCCAGGTGGATATCGGTGGCCACCCACCTTTTCCAACTGGCTCAAAATAGATTTCTGGCAATTTTGGCAATTTACTATTTTTGGCAGGTTTTAACTTCCAGGGCCATTTTGAGGGCCTAAATGAATATTTTTCTAGATCGACCCAACTCAATGATATCCAAAGGCATGATTGATGCCCCAAAATGAATCTCCTGAATGATACCTTTCCAACAGGCTATCATACGCCTAAAACGGAGATCGTATGCAAAAGTTACGACCCCAGGAAGTTGATGCACCAACTTACCCAAACGGGGCCCACATGAATTTTGGTGCTTCATCTCCTAGGGTTAGGTTTTTGGGTGTCAAGGGTTCTTAGCATTCTTTTTTATTGTAAAAAGGCCTCCAGAGCCTCATTGTAATCATCTTCTTGCGAATGTGAGTCGTCGTCACATCTCTTCTTAGAGATAAGATACCACCATTCTAGCAAGTCTTTCACGCTGTATTTTTACAGTCTCTGTACATTTCTTTCATTAATAATATTTTTGTTATATTATTGGATATACGTGATATCTCTGTGCATTTCTTTATTATATCTCCGCTCTCATTTCGTGTCGAAAATAATCTGGATCAAAGGTAATGCATTATAATAATGCATGAAAGTTGCTTGGTTTTGAGATCGAATGAGTTCATGGATTTGATTGTATAACTTGGTGAAACACAAGTTGAAGGACTCGATGGTCTCACCATCCTTATAAGCGATGTTATTGTATTCATGTAACTGCTCAGCTGGTATTTTGGATTTCCCATAGGTGTATTTGAACCAATAGACTAACTCCTCCCAAGTAGATAAAATCTTAGGAGGGATATCGAATAAATCAGCCACAACCTTCCCTTCAAGGGAATTGAAAAATAAGCACATACAATTATAGTTGTCATTGGCTCCTATGTTGTGACAAGCATTAGAAAATGCCACCAAGTGTTCATTCGTAGTGACAATGTTATTCCCTGAAAACCTTGGGATATTCTCTTTGAATTTAGGAAGTGGACGAGTAGTAGGTGCCAGGTTAAGAGGAGAGGAAACATGCCACAGTGTGGTTGTAGCATATTCTTCAAACTGAAAAAGACCATACTTTTAACAACTGTGGTGGGGTTTTTGGTAGATTGGATAGGGACTTGGTGACTATATAAGCTACCAATCACTGACAGAGATGAAGATTGAGATGAAGAAGCACATATAGTGCCACCAGATCCACCACTAAATTCCATCTTGTGGATAATAGGTAAGGGAGAGAAAGATGAACTGGATGAATCAGACAAGCTTCTCCTTAGATCACTTTGGTTGGTTGATAACACAATGTTCATTCTTCCTATTTCAGCAATAGGATTAATTCCAGGTGATAATCCTCTTCTTCTCCTAGAAACACGAGGGTCTAAGGACATGAAAAGAAGATCAAAGATGGAAAAAATAAATTTATGGTTGATTCCTAAGTTGTCCATGTCTAGCTTCCCAATGTTCTTGGGAACTTATGTCTTGTTCAATTGCTTCCCATGAATGATTAAGCTCAGGCTGGGTATTAGTAGTATCTAGGATGGTGTTAAACAATTTTAAATAATTGTTGGCCTGATCTTGAAGACCGAGCTCAATATTAGGCTATCTTGCAATAGGTACAGTCATTAAGAAATGAAACAGTCAAAGAATCAATATCAAAAAAACAGATATATGCGATGATAATCAAGAATAAAAATCAACCATAGAGATATGGAGCATCTCCCCAGTATGGTCTCCAAATAAATGTTGAGGAAAAGATATGAAATGATCTTACTCGAGCATTTTCATATCTTTCTTAGCTAAAGCAAGATAGACGAGAATATTTCCCTCTGTTTATAGCCTCAAAATTTGTTTCCTAGTCCACAAGTATTAGTTACAAGGCCTTAGGATGATTTTCTTATAAATAAAACATTGCTAAAAAAATCAACATTTATGTAATTTTCTGAGTATAACAGATGAAAAATTAAATGTAGAGACAGAAGAAAAAATACCAAGTCAATAATTAACACAGATGAGACATAAACCAATCGCTTATTTCATTCCAATTTATCAAAAGAATCGTTCTCTTTACAAAATTCCCTGAGGAAGTTTGGACCAAAGTCAAACTTAGGTGTCCCCGATGAAAACCATACAAAAGGACTTCAGACAGAAAGTAAAAAAATGAACTTTAAAAGCTGGATTAGCTTGCCAAAAATTGTTGCCCACTGGACTCTTCACAATATCCTTTATTAGTCATGAAATTTAATTCACAAACAGACAAGTCTACACAGACTATCAAAGATAGATCAACACCTCTAAAAAAAAAAATTGTCTAAATGATGTAATTCAGCCTTGAATATTTTTGTCTACAATAGGACCCTGTTGTCATAAAAGAGAATTAGGATTTCAATGAATTAAAGAATGAATGAAAACTGAACTATATCAATAAATCTCAAGAGCAGACCTTAGTATGCTTTCTCCTTATATTATCCCTTTAAGCATTTAAACAAAACACACAACAACAGTGTTCCACCTCTATCCCATAATGCATAATTATTAAAATATCATACATTTTCTATCAACTCACAATCGGCCAATTAAAACATATGCACATGGTTCCTTTCCAAATCGAACAGACTTCCAAAACATTCCCGATTACATACATTCTTCATCATATCGACCAACAAGTTTTTGCAATGGAACCACAGTCAACATAAAAATTTGAACCTCATCATTGTCGATGTAACCATTTCCAATATGCACGATGATTCAATAATATATGCATAGTGAAATAACCAGATACACATAGCCATGACTTCCATAATTAGTTATAACCCTGATCGGGCCTAGTGAAACATACAGGAGTCTCCAATTTGCGATCAAGACAATGTTGTAAGAACACAGTGATCGGGAGTATAATGAAAAAGAGGTAGTCCTTGACTGCATATTATTACTCATTCCCAATCACAACCTTTTGACCAATTTAACCATAGAAAGATGATATAGGAACTCGATGAAAACTTTCATAACCACTCCACTATTTTAAACTAATCTTCGACAACCCAGAAGATGCCCGAAGGGAGCCAAAAAGTTGGGGTTTTAAAATCGGGCTATGTCACAACAAATACAAGGTGACAATCAAGAACGTTCTCATTCATAAATAGCACAAAGAACTGGAGGTCCTCAGGTATATATCAAACATAGGAAAAAACCCTTTCGATACAGACTCAATAGTAAGCCACAAGATATCCTTATAACTCCTAGCCTGGGCAATGGAACAATAGTTAGCCATAGAGGAAGACAACGATGGGTAGGATAGAAAGGTATGGTGCATAGTTTGTTTTTCACCTGCAGAGGAGAGGTGAACATTAACTGAATAGTGACAGTTACCAAGAACACACAGAAATATAACCTCAATTTATTTTCTTAAGGGTTGAACCATTTGACAATAGTACCGGTGAGGACGCCTAACATCGAGGCATAACTTATATTATCCCAAAAACATACGGTACATATCAACATTGTGGCCACCCTAATACCACTTCCCGAGATACTTTGGTGCCAATATAATGAGAATGAGCCACAAACACGACTCTGGTATGAGAAATATACACCAACCAAATGGCAGTCTGAACACGACTAGATAGGATTACACTCATGACTATGAGGAAGCAACTGACAATAATACACAGAGAGAAACCCTCCACCATTTAACACAGCGATAATACCCATATTATTTTAAAAATCCATAGAGCCCCACCATGATTTTAACCAACAGAGCAACCAACGAATGCACAACTCAACCAAAAACCAATTATTTTGCTTGCAATCTAAACAATTACATGGTCATTCCAGAGAGAATAATCACGCATTTACACAGTTGCAATTCTCATGAAAACACAAACTTAAGAATTACTGAGCCATTTTTTTTCATACACATAGTGTAATTCATGGATGGGATGAAAAAGAACCATAACTGTAACAGAGAGCTTAAAAGGGAAAGTTAGTCGAGTGTTTTCTTCCCAAGCCTGAAATGAGGAGCTTAACCACCAACAGACCGAAATGCAACAAACAACAATACTAGGGTGACGGCCTAATGGGGGGAGTATGGAGTGACGTGAATTTACTGCACATCTCTTCCATATCCTATCCTATTCAATTTGAACTACATGACAACTAAATCTTCACCCATGCATTAAACCATGTAATCAATTTCCAAACCATTGAAATCTGCAACGATATTCCTTGCCCAATGCGCAACCCAAAACATTCACGTTAACCTTTTCCAAGTTTTCATGCCATACCATATGCATTTCATTTTTATATGTGCCCAACATAAATCAAATGAAAATCGCATAGCCACTAACCAACATATAATACTTAGGACTAACACTAACATCTTTTACCTTTTCATATGCATATAATCCTTAACATAACTCAAACATAGATACTTTCCTTTTAGGATTTTTTCCATAAGTTTATTTCCTTTGTTTTGGTTATGTTATTACTAACATGTTTCTTCTGTGCATGTGGCCAGGTAGTTGATCACGATGATTTTTGACATGATCAAATCATAGAAACTGTAAATATATGCCCATTATAACACAAAAATTAATTCTTTGTGTTAGCACTCCGTAAATCTGTTCGGCTGCTAAATAGACGACGAAGGTAACTTTTTCAACCAACTTTGAGACCTGAAACTATCCTTTCAGATCTAGAGAGGGCTCTCTTGGGAAGCGCAGTCTCTGCGCGGGATATGAATTTGAAAATAGTGGTTGGATTTAACACCTTTGATATAATGGGTTATGGTTATATTGGCGCAAGAAAGTAAGACTTGGGCTATGGAGTCAATTCAAGGAAATGACAGAGACAAATGACTCTGTGACTAGACTTGAGAGGATAAGGCTAAGTGAGAAACAGTCTTCAGTGTAAAATCGTAATGTGTGGCAGGGAGAAAACATAGGGAGTAACTCGGAGCACCACTGCGGGTGAATTCAGAGTTAGCTTTTAGAAGAAAACATTTTGTCTAAGTGGCGCGAACAAGGGGCATTACGCAGCGAATCCACAAGTTCAAAATTTTTTTCCGAAATAGACAGAAAAATATATGAATAAAGATGACAGGAAGCACATATGCACAGAAAGAGGCACAATACATCTTATTGCTACAATTAGAATCTTTTCATCAAGTTACATAACCTTTGCATTAAGTTTCGGTCAAAAACTCAAATTGCATACAATAGTTATCGTCTACCAATTTTTCCAACCAACCTAGATTACATCAAAAATATTAAATATATAAACAAGGGTGTCGCTTGGGCTACCTTGCTTTCTAAATACTAGCCCTAAAAACTAGGAAATTAAGTAGTATGCATTAGAAACTCTTCGCATGATGCTTTCCAAAAATAGACAATAATCACATCTGTTTACACATGATTGTTCACAAATTTTCCACAAGGATCTGATCATCAGTCAGGTCTCTATATGAGGAAAATATGTGTCAGTGTTTCCCTTCGATCAGATATTTGAGCAGACAGGTGTCTACCAGGAACTCGCTATCTGCTATAATGGCTTTGATTTATGTCGCACGCTCATTTGCTGGGAAAAATATGCACAGCAATTGGTTGTTTGGTTGTCACGGCCATGATCAAAATGGTAGAGTACTTTAGGGAAATGTGTCCTTCAAAACTGCCAAGATTTGTCTTATGTTTGCGGATGCATAAATGAACACTGGCTAGACTTGTTTTTTCCGTGCATTGGCGAGAGTCACGCGGGCTTCCTTCTCGACTGCTTCACATTCCCTGGAATGCTTTATATGCCTTTCCTCTGACATCCTCTATGATTCTTGCAGTTGTACAATGGTGTCTTTTGCCTCTCTAAGTTGTCTTTTTATCCATGCTACGTTCCCTTCATGACCTTGCACTGTTGACACTTCCCTATTCTTTGTCGCTAGTTGCCACCTCAAATCCATGTTTTCCTGGTAGAGTTTAGTGATAGCCAGCTTTTCCTGCTTTAATTTCTGAGATGGCTCTTGATCATTCTATCTTGTGGTATCCATTTCCCTTTTTCTTCTCCTGCCTTCGTGGCTTGATCCTCTAGCAGGCTCTAATCGGATGGAACACATGAGTATTTCTTCGGCCATCGATCTAGCGCGCGGCTCTTCTGAAAATCAAGCTTCCCCAGCTTCCTTGTTTTTCCTTGTCCTGCCCTTCTCCAAGGTATTTTTTGTTGGGGATATGGGGCTTCTACTATCTTCCCTCCCTGTGCAAGTCCTTCCACTTCAATTTCCACACGATTTGATTTGATCGTCTCTGTAGGTAAAGGTATAACTCCTTTTGCATCCTTGGGAATGTCTGTTGCAGGTGAGAATGACTCCCAGTTATTTTGGGGCTTGGACCTGGTAATTATGATGTGTTGTGTGCCTTTCCTTATGATTTGGGAGGTCACCATGGCATGACCAATATGTATTATGCACGCAGTGTATCCAAAAAATGGACATGGAGGAAATTTTGATCAACCTGGACTGGCAAGGGGAATTGCAGACAGAGTGTGGACCTGGTTTCACGACTGAAATGGGTGTCAATCATATGAAATTTATAACAAGTCGGGAAGAAGGAGGAATTGTTATAGAGATTGGTGAATTCATGGCGAAGGGATGTTTTGAATCGAATTGCATATTTTCCATGGCACATCCCCATGTGTAGAACATAGGTGATAAGGTTTGCAGGGCATGCATGATACGAACATTGTGATTTTTCATCTCCTCGGCCTTCATGATGGACTAATAATAGTTGTTTCACTTGTCGATGTGACTTCCATTAGCTACTTGACTCGACCTGGGGCACGTAGAGACTGATTTATTAACAGGACTCAACTCTTTGGAAAAGACATACCTGTACCATCTAGGTATGCTTCGACTCTGAAACCCCTTCCCATTTCCAAGGGCCAACCGGCCACTCACTGATTTAGACTTTTTCCTTTTTAACGTACCTAACTTCACATGTTTGGACGCATGGGTCACAACGAGACTAAAAATTGACTCTAAATGGAAAGAAAAATGGTGGCGCTAATAGCTGGCTCCAACGGGGATGTTATCCTTCTCGCGAGGTAGAAAAGAATAGTAGACTAGGTGCCTGACCATTGGGCCTTATTTCGACTCTTTGGCACTGCAATGCAAAAAACAAAACACAACCTAAACCTATTGACATAGATTCTAAAAACTCTACATAAACTTAGGGCCTTCACTTCGGGCTTCAATTTTCTGCTAACCTACTAACTCGACGCAAAAATAAAATGACTATTTACAATGAAAAATGACTTAAACAGATTTTATTTTGTCAGATAATGCTTGAGGAACCTGTCATTTATAGGCCCCCAACCAAGGCATTCTCCATTTATCCCTTCCAGGAAATAAGCATTGTTCTCGTAATACGTGTCGATTCTGAATGGACCTATCCAAAGGTGGTTGAACTTTCCATGCTTCCCCTTATCTTCATTCATTATGTATCATCTTAGCACCAGTTCCCCTATCTGAAAATATTCCTGCTAAGAACGCTTGTCGAAAGCTTTCTTCATCCTCTCCTGATGGAGTTGTGACTGATTATACACCTATTCCCTCACCTATTGTGTGTGAATTAACTAGTTTATTCTCCTTTGTGCATCATTTGGCTCAGCCTCCTGTTCTTGCAACAGATTTCTCACGGGCGACCCCAGTGAAGTAGGGAATATTGCGTCTACACCGTAAATGATCTGAAAAGGCGACATTGATATAGACTTCTTGGTGGTAACCCGATATTCCCACAGCGCATATATAATATTTTTATGCCAGGATTTCTTGTTGTCTTGCAGGAGTCTTTTGATGATCCTGGTTAGGCTCTTATTTGAGAATTATGCTAACTTGTTTCATTGTGGATAGTACGTCATAGAATGCCTCGGGGTTATATTATAATCCTGACAAAAAATTTCCATCCTATTAGACTTGAATGTGATCACATTGTCTACTCTAATTTTTATGGAACATATGAACCTCAACAATATGTTTTTCTCCAGGAATTGGATGATGACTGTGTCAGTAGATTCCTTCGTGGGGATTCCCTCTATCCATTTCATGAAATAGTTGTTGGTCATGAGTATCCATTTGTGTTGCGTGGAGGATGGTGGATTTATTTCTCCTATGAAATCAAGACCCCACCGCATGAAAGGAGCTTCAACTAAGATCGGATTTAGTGGCAGGGGCTATAGCTTTCTTCTCCCGTCGAAAATATGAAATTTGTGGCAGTCGGAGACCTCTTTATACACGTCAGCGAATATTTTAGGCCAATAGTAACCTGCCCTCAGGATTTTGTGCCCGGTGTTTTTCCAGTAGTGGTTTCCTCTGCAGTCACCTTTTTGAAATTCTTGTATGGCCCGCTTCGCGTCATCTTCCAGCAATATTCCCCCAGGGTCTTTCCAATAGAGTGAATTGTCCAGTATGGAGAACTTAATTTCTTTAAGGTTGAGAAATATATCCTTATTATTACTTACACTTAGAGGGGCCTGGATATTCTCTAACACATAGATGATGTATGCATACCATGGCGAATCAATGAACTCCTGAGAAACCTGCCCAGTTTTTTCTTCTTGAGTGCAATCTAACAAATCAGCGATGAAATTCATTCCTAAAGTGTCGCAGTCCAACTATGCCATTAACTTCACAAGGCCCTGACCCTTGATCAATTCTGTAGGCTTGATCTCAATATTGTATTGCAGCATCGTTTCTATCTACTTGACTCTCCTTCCTTTTGGGTCAAGTTGAGTCAGGACATCATTTACTAAGTTGTTGGGAACATAAGCAATGACATGGGAGTGCAATATGTATGTCATGAAATCTTTCAAATATTTCACTAAGGAATACACTTGTTTTTCCATAATGTAGTACCTTAGCAGAGCGTCACGCAGTGTCCAGCTGAAATAGGCTATGGGTTTTTCGAAGTCCAACTCATCTTTTTGTAACAACACACTAGTAATAGTGTGTTCTAAGGTGAATGAAAACAGGATGAAATCTTTCGTAAAGTTTGGGTTGGCTAGCACAGGAGATTTATTCAGCCCCACTTTGATATCTTCAAAATACTTCTTGGCCTATGGGTTCCACTTGATCTTGTTTCCCTTCCCAAGCATGCAAGTTATGTGCTTTATGATTTCGGCTAGGTTCAGGATGAATCTCCTCAAGAAGTTCACTTTCCCTAGGAAGGATTGCACTTATTTTTTACTACATGAGGTGTCCAGATTTAGGATCCCTTCAACTGTATTGGGGTCTATCTTAATGCCTTCCTTGGAGATAATCTGTCTAATAGCTTCCCCTCTTCCACCCCGAAATGTGATTTCTTTTTATTCAGCGATATGTCAAACTTCCTACACTTATTGAATACTTTCTTCAAGTTCTCGAGGTGTTCCTTGTCAGAGGCAAAGTATACCATGATTTAGTCCAGATAGATTACAATGAACTTGTCCTTTTCGTCAAAAAAATCTATGTCCATTTCCCTTTGGAAAGTGGCACCATGGTTCATCAGACTGAAAGGCATCTTGGCATACATGAACATTCCCCATGGGGTTGTGAGAGTTGTTTTTTCTCTGTCGTCTCTATGAACCATGATATGGTTATACCCTGAGAAACCATCCAACATGGACATCTTCTGGGACCCTACCACCTTTTGTAGGATATAATCCATTTTGGGAAGAGGGTAGTGATCCTTGAGCGACACCCTGTTTAGATTTTGGAAATCTACACACAGTCTTATCTCGCCTCTTTTATTTCTTACAGGCACCAAATTAGCTACCCATTTAGATAATCGCAAAGAAACAATAATATTAGCGTTGAAAATATTCTTTACCTCCTTCTCAATCAGCGGAAGCAACAGGGGATTTATCCATTTCATCTTCTTTTTGAAAGGTTTCTGGTCTTCTTTGAGAGGGATAACATGTTGTATTAATTTGGTGTCATACACCTTCAAATCATCGTAGCTCCATGTGAAAACATCCGGGAAGTCCTTCATGAGCTTGGCGTAGTCTCGCTTGACCTATGGACTGATATTTGTTGATAATTTTATCATTTTCTGATCCTCCTCAATCCCAATGTTGTATTATTCCACGTCCTCTTCGCTTGCAGTGATCTTAGGGTTTTTAGCCACGTCATTTTCGTCGAACAACTTTTCTAGCGGCACTAACCCTTTTGGAATAATGTTGTTTTTCAGTTGTATTATGTCCCTTCCCATGATATGTTTTTGAAAAGGGTCATCATTACTATGTGCATCTGCACTCCCATCTTCGTCGCAAGAGCATTCATCATCAATGTTTGTATTAGCGAACTCGTCGCTCATTTGAAGAAATCTTTCTACTTGCTTGTCATTCTCAAACACCTGGTAGTATTTGATATTGTCAAGCACTGTTGGCATGTGTTTGAATTCGATCTTGTATTTTTTTTTTGGGAAGATGGGTATTTTGCAAACTGAGGCCAAGGTGGCCAATTCATCGGCAATCTAGTTTTTCTCCCTTGGGATAGCAACTAGATCATATTCTGAAAATTCTTTAAGGAGGTCCAACGCCAAGTTTTTGTATTCTCTCAACCAGGGGTGTTTTGTCTGATATATGATTTTAACTTAGTTTATGACCAATTTAGAATCTTCGCGCACTACTATCCTCTTTGTGCATGATTCTTTCAACAATTTTAGGCCCAAAATCAACGCTTCATACTTGGCCATGTTGTTGGTGCATTCAAACGTGAGCTTGTATGAGCAAAGATTTGTGACCACTTCAAGGGGGCTTACCCATAATTCGTCCCCAACCCCTTCTTTGTTGATCGCACTATCAAAATAAATGTTCCACGCCCCATTTTCCACGTGGTCTTTCGGGTTGGCACACTCTGTCATTTCCCGCGCAGTTTTCTCATCAGTTGTCATGATGGTTGTTAGCTCTTACTCTTCGAAACTCAGGTCATTTTGTAATATAGAAGAACCAAACTCAGTGTCAATGGAGTATATAGGATGTTTATTTGGCTGCATCTTGCTTCTTACCATGTATTTCAGCAGCACTTCTTTGTACAACCCTCTGTCATGGCCAAAAACAGGGATGCTAGCGTATGAAATATCCATTTGCAAAGTGCCCTTTAACTTTGCAGCCCATGACCTTGATAGCATCATGCCAAACTTTAGGGGTATGTTCGTGATGACTACATTCTTAACCATTTTATTTGAGGGGATTTGAGCCAACGAAACAACTAGGTTTTTTATGAGGCCCAAACACTTGAATTTCCTTGAATCAAAAGAGAAAAGTTCTTTGTATGGCCTAGTGATATCCAAACCCAATTCATCCATGATCACCTTTGGCATGAGGTTGTGCAATGCACTAGAATCCAACATGGCATTATGCAAGGTCATGTCATGGACTTTTAGACTGATGTAGAATAGAGGGATTTCCTCGGTATCATTTGTCTCTTCAACGTGCGGACTAAGAAGGATAGCAGGGCGATCATCTTGGATATTCAAAGTATCAGGGTTCCCTCCCATTTTCATCATTCTAATGATTTTCTCCTGATATTCTCCCGATATTCTCCCTTTCTAATAAGTTCATTGAAAAAGACAGATATTTTGATCTTGGCCATCTCATGTTCAAAATTGAAAGGGAGACAAACTTTCTCTACCTCTTTTTTGCCCGCCTCTCAACCTGCTTACAGAGATTTATTGGGGGTATCCTCCTTCAACTTATCCTTCTCCATCACAGCCTTGGTCTCCTTTTTTTACCTCAGTTGTCTTGTGGAGGGGGTGTCCATTAGAGGTTTCCTTATGGGGATCATTTGTTGCGGCTTGGAGGGCAAGTCTTTGCTCCAGAGGTTATATTTCTTTTGGAACTACATGATGGCATTCTGATAGCATTTCCTGAACTCTTCCATCTCCTAGGATGGTGCATCATCCATTTCAAGTATCATATCATCGTCTGTCTCCAACATGAAGTCGTCGTTTTTACTCATGTACCAATCATGCTCGCTCTTTTTCAAGAACACGCGCGGGTTTTTTTCATCGCAACAATGCATCTGGTCTTCGAATGCCTGATCGAAGTCTTCATCTACATATTTTTTTTTGAATAGAGGTATTGTATTTTGGTAACCTTGATCCCTCTACTCTATATGTTCCCTATATCTGATCTGAGGGACTTGACCCCTTTTGAGGTTCTAATTCCTGGGCTAGGGGTCATTTTTTTCTCGGGAAACAAGTCTGCTTCCCATGGACATTCTCTCCATCAGCTTCTCCATGGTCTTCATCATCATTTCACACTTATCGTCTGAGGACTGTGACATCAATGGTTATTCATCTCCCTTGGCTCTCTTATTTCCTTGGTTGAACCTCAGTTTTATTTTCCTCGACGTCGTCATGTTTACTTCAAATTTGATAGCGTTACTCATTATAGCATCTAGACTTGTTGATCTTATTTCTCTCAACAATAGGGAGAAATCATTGTTAAATGAATTGGTGTACTGCAACTGTGCAACCTCGGGGGGTGGCTTGACTTATGTAGGGATTGAGTTATACACCTTCAAGAAATGGGTTGAGAATTATTGCATTGTCTCTTCCAGTGCTTTCTTCATATTATTGTACTATGTTAACAGCTGCAAAGGGTTTTTCTTGTCCCCCCATTTATTCAGGAAAGATGTCTCAAATGTGGTGAAGCCTAGAATTCTCACGGGTGGGAGGGATTTTAACCATTTTCTTACATCTCCCAAAAGGATCTATGTAAACAGCCTCATTTTTTCATCTATATATTCCACCTCCTCCAGGTCGAAGAAATCATTAAACCAGTCTAGGTGCCTCTAGGCGGAAACATTTCCTTCAGTGTCTTAGAGCCTAATTCTCTGGCTGTAATTCTGAGGCAAGTCATGTAGTTGGGTTGGCAGGATGAGGGGGGAGAATATGGCAGACATGGATCTAGGAGGATTCATATTTTGAGGGATATTATTTGATATTAGGGCTTGGAATTTCTTCGGGTCCAAAATAGTCTCTTCGAAGTTGGTTTCCAACTTAGACCTGAAAAGGTTTGCTCGAATAATTCTTCAAACTCAATATCGTCGATGCTATGTGCATCGTATTTGGGTAAGGAAAATATTTTCTCTAGGTAGTAGAATGGTTCTGGCTCTTGCTCTCTAGTCCTGTGTAGAATCTTCTCGAGGTCATACACAGGCTCTGTAGGGTTTGGGTGAGGATTTTCTTTGGTATAGACTATATTAGGAGCCAGTGTTCCTGAACTACACTACTTGATGTTACTAGTCTTTCTAATTGGAGTCGCTAGGGTAAAGTTTTTAGCCAGTATGGATTTTTGTCCCTATGTTACCCTCAGGGATCAAACTACAACATTAGTCGTTATCCCAGGGAAAATCTATTCAATTTCATCCCCGACAACGACACCAAAATGTTAGCACTCCGTAATTTTTTTCAATTGGTAAACAAATGATGAAGGTAACTTTTTCAACCAACTTTGAGACCTGAAACTAGCCTTTTGTATCTAGAGAGGGCTCTCTCGGGAGGTGCGGTCTCCGCACAAGATATGGCTTTGAAAGTAGTGGCTAGATTTAACACCTTTGATATAATGGGTTCTGGTTATATTGGTGCAAAAAAGTAAGACTTGGTCTATGGATTCGATTCGAGGAAATGACAGAAACAAATGACTCGGTGACTAGAATTGAGAGGATAAGGCTAAGAGAGAAATAGTCTTCAGTGTAAAATCATAATGTGTGGTGGGGAGAAAACAAAGGGAGTAACTCAGATCACCACTGCGGGCGAATTCGGAGTTATCTTTTAGAAGAAAATGTTTTGTCTAAGTGGCATGAACAAGGGTCGTTTTGCAGCAAATCTACAGGTTCGAAAATTTGTTCTGAAATAGACAGAAAAATATATGAATAAAGATGACAGGAAGCACATATGCAAAGAAAGAGGCACAATACATCTAACTGCTACAATTAGAATATTTTCATCAAGTTACAAGACCTTTGCATTAAGTTTCTGTCAAAAACTCAAATTACATACAATAGTTATTGTCTACCAATTTTTCCAACCAACCTCGATTACATCAAAAAGATGAAATATATAAACAAGGGTGTCTCTTAGGCTACCCTGCTTTCTAACTGCTAGCCCTAAAAACTAGGATACTGAGTAGTATGCATTAGAGACTCTTCACATGACACTTTCCAAAAATAGACAATAATCACGTATGTTTACACATGACTATTCACAAATTTTCCATCAGGATCTGATCATCGATCAGGTCTCTATATGAGGAAAATATGTGTTAGTGTTTCCCTTTGATCAGATGTCTGAGAAGACAGGTGTCTACTAGGAACTCGCTATCTACTATAACAGCTTTGATTTATGTCATGTGCTCATTTGCTGGGAAAAATGTGTGTGGAAAGTGGTTTTTTGATTGTCACGACTGTTATCAAAATGGTAGAGTGATTTAGGGAAATGTGTCCTTCAAAAATGCCAATATTTTTCTTATGTTTGCGGATGCAGAAACGAACATTGGCTTGACTTGTTTTTTCTGTGCATTGGCAGGAGTCATGTGGGTTTCCTTCTCAATCACTTTACATTCCCTGGAATGCTTTGTATGCCTTTCCTTTGACAGCCTTTGTTCTTCTCGCACCTGTACAATGGTGTCTTGTGCCTCTCTGAGTTGTCTTTTCATCCATGCCACATTCCCTTCGTGACCTTCCATTGCTAACGGTTCCATAGTCTTTGTCACTAATTGTCACCTCAACTCCATGTTTTCCTAGTAGAGTTCAGCAATATCCAGCTTTGCCTGCTTTAATTGCTAAGATGGCTCTTGATAATTTGCTCCTGTGGTATCCATTTCCCTTATTATGCTCATGCCTTCGTGGCTCAATCCTCCAGTAGGCTCTAACCAGATGGTGCACATGAGTAGTTCTTCGGCCACCGATCTAGCATGCGTCTCTTCTAAAAATCGGGCTTCTCTAGCTTCCTTGTTATTCCTTGGCCCGCCCCTTCTCCAAGGTATTTTTTGTTAGGGAGATGGGACTTCTATTGTCTTCCCTCCCTATGCAATTCCTTCCACTTCAGGTTCCATGAGGTTTTATCTGATTGTCTCTATGGCTAAAGGAATAACTCCTTTCACGTCCTTGGGAATGCATGTTACAGGTGAGAACAACTCCCAGTCATTTTTGGGCTTGGACTTGGCAATTTTTCTACTTTACGTGCCTTTCCTTGTGATTTGGGAGGTCGCCATGGTGCTACTAGTATGTATTATGTGCGTGGTGTATCCATAAAATGTACAGGGAGGGAATTTTGATCAACTTGGACTGGCAAGGGGAATTGCAGACAGAGTGCGGACCTAGTTTCACGACTGAAATGGGTGTGGAGCATCTAAAATTTATAACGAGTTAGGCAGAAGGAGGAATCATGCCAAAGAAAGGTGAATTCATGGCGGCGAGATATTTTGAATCGAATTTCATATTTTCCATGGCAAATCCCCACATGTAGAACACAGGCGATAAGGTTTGCAAGACATGAATGATATGAGCGCCGCGATTTTTCATCTCCTCAGCCTTCATGATAGACTGATAATAGTTTTTGCACTTGCTGATGCGACTTCCATTAACTACTTGACTCGACCTGGGCACATAGAGACTAATTTATTAATAGGACTTGACTCTTTGGAAAATACATACCCATACCATCTACATATGCTTCAACTTTGACACCCCTTCCCGTTTGTAAGGGCCAACCGGCCACTCACTGATTTAGAATTTTTCCTTTTTAACTTACCTGACTTCACATGTTTGGACGCATGGGTCAAAACGAGACTAAAAATTGACTCTAAATGGAAAGAAAAATGGCAGTGCTAACACTTTGAATTACAGAAACATCCCATAAAATGCATCATCCACCTGTTACTATGTCAAAATGAAACCAAGACAGCATTGTCAACCATATAGGACTATGCAAGCAGTGTCAAATAGCAACAGAAAATGTATGATATGACTATCTTTGAGCCTCCAGTCTACAAGGGTGTCCCACCTACTAGTATTATATTATTAGCATAGTTTAAATAATAGGGCTTTAGCAATACTTTGTGGGAAAAATTCCTCATTGTGATTTTAATCATCAACAAGTTGCTTTTAAGGAATTCATCCATCAATTTCTAGAAGTATATCTAGATGATTGGAGTGTATATAGTATGTTAAAAGATCATGTAGAAGTGTTAAGACTAATGTTGGAAAGATGCAAGTAGTGTCAGATATCATTAAATATCAAGAAATGCATTTTTGGTACACATTTTGGAATATTGTTGGGACATATAATGTGTAAACAAGGTTTGCTAGTAGACCCTGCTAAGATTGCAGTCATTGTGAATTTACCACCACCAAAATCAGTATGTTAGTTAAGAGAAACACTAGGACATGCAGGCTATTATAGGAAATTTATAAAGGGGTATGTGCATATTATTGCACCAATGGAAAAATCGTTAAAGAAGGACACCATATTTCAATGGAATGAGCACTGTCAACAAGGATTGAACACCTTAAAAGAAAATATGGTCATAGCACCTATCCTGGTATTCCCAGATTGGGAAAATAAATTTCATGTGCATGTAAATGCATCAGCCATAACACTTGGAGAAATTCTAGAATAGCCAGGAGCAAGGGACTTACATAATCCTATAACCTTTGCAAGCAGAAAATTGTCAGAATTAGAGAAAAATTACAACACCACAGAAAGAGAAGGCCTAGCCATGGTATATGCACTTCAGAAATTGAGGCACTATTTACTATGTAAATAGTTTAAAATGTTCACAGACCATTCTACCCTCAAATATCTAGTCAACAAGCTAGTTTTTTTGGGGGGGGGAGGATATGTAGATGGCTATTGTTGTTCCAAGAATTTGATTTCGAAGTAATATTAAAACTAGGGAAGTTGAATCCAGGACCTGATCACCTGTCAATGGTAACTAATGGAGAAGAACCTACTAACTTGGAAGACAACTTTCCTGATGCGCAACTATTTTCAGTATAGGTAGTTGATGAATACTTCACTAATTTTATTGAATACTTAAGTATAGGGATTGCGCCACAATATTTTAACACTGCGTAGAAGAAAAAACTGGTAGTCAGAGCTGCATACTATCAATTTATTGTAGGACATTTATACAAGATGGGTGCATATAGAATTTTGAGAAGATGTGTATTAGAAAATAAAAGGCCCATAATTTTGGAAAAATATCATGAAGGTATATTTGGAGGACACTATGGAGGAAAAGATATCACACAAATGGTATTGCATGTAGGATTATGGTGGCCAACAGTCCATAAATATGCCAAGGAATATTGCTAGAAATGTGATGTATGTCAGAGGGTTGGAAAACCCAACAGAAGGGATGAGATTCCTCTAAGACCACAAGTGACTCTGCAAGTATTTGACAAATGGGAAATAGACTTTGTGGGACCTATTAATCCACCAACAAAAATGTCAAGAGCTAGATATATCATTACTGCAATTAAATACTTAACAATATGGGAAAAATAAGCACCAGTCAAAGACTGTAGCGTAGAGACAAAAACACACTTCGTGTTTGAGCAAGTGATCACCATATTTGGATGTCCAAGGATTTTGATGAGTAACCAAGGTACTCGTTTTGTCAACAAAACCATCAAGGATATGACTGAGTAATTTGAATTATATCACCAGAAGAGTACACCATATCATCCTTAGGAAAATGGAATAGTAGAAGCTTTCAATAAGATCTTGGAAAAATATTTGAATAAGATCTGCAATGTCAATAGAGATGATTGGGAATTGAAAATACCAATAGTATTGTGGGTATATAGGACCACATGTAATAAGTTGACAGGACAAATATTATTCATATTGGTGTATGAGCATGAAGCAGTAGTGCCATTAGAATTTATGGTACCTAGTCTACACGTAGCAGCAATTATCAACATGATAGAAAGAGGCATAGTACAGGAAATGCTAAATTAACTAATGGAAATGGAAGAGGACAAGATTCTGGTAGGATTTCACCAGGAAGTACATAAATAAAGAGACAAAGCCTATCATGACAGACATATTAAGAAGAAGATCTTTAAGGAGGGAGACCTAGTCCTTCTCTATGACAGTAAATCTTTTCAACATCCTCGTAAGTTTAGAATGCATTGGCTAGGGACATATTAAGTAAATATTGTCACAGATGGGGGATCTATATAGCTAAAGGACTTGGGAGGAACATAAATGAAAGGAATGATCAACGGTAGTCAACTGAAACTGTACAGGGATAGTCGACCTACTAACCCTTACAAGCTATAGCGCAGTGAGAAAGGAATGAATATAGTGTACTATATAAGAGATTAGAAAAGAAAAATGATAAAAATAAATAGAAAGGAGAAAGAGAAGAAAAAATAAATAAATAAGTAGAAAAGAAAGAAAATACAAAACATTGGGAAATATCATGCGCAACAGATAGTGGAATCATCACGACAAAAAGAAAAAGTGATCGCATGCAACATTTGGTTGACAGAAAGAAAACACTACGCACTAAGGGAAATTCACAGCAAAAATGTACGGTGCACCGAAAAAGTACAACCCACTAGCAAAGGGGCCAACGGTCGGAAAAGAAAAAACTAGTTGTTAGGGTAAAAGGAACGAATTGGGCATTTATGAAACTGAACGAAACACAATGGACAAGATTTAACGCATTAATAAAAACCAAAGAAGCTTCTCCGAGAACATTCAGGTAACTTATGATGCCCTATATAAAGTAGAAACGTGGGCCAAAAAAGACTTATTGTGCATTTGCAAACCCACGAAGCTAAGGAGCATGAAGACGAGAGACTAACAGGTGAATTCAGAGATTATAACAGCCAAAGTTCACTCGGAGAAGAAAGAATTACCCATGATGGCACCTCCAAAGGTCAGTGCACCAAGCCAAAAAACACAAAAAACACGTAGTAGTCTCAAGTCACTGTAGGAAACCACAGAGGCAGAACATAAATTTACATAGAGAGAGGGAATCATCGACGTCAATACAATTCCCTCACCATGGGTCGAACCAGTGAGCGCCACATTGGTAGAGGAAGAAGAAAAGGTCTCGATGATGGCTAGGATGGATATCGATGGTGCACAAGTCCATGAACCAGTATCCACAGGACACTCACAGCAACCTGCCAGGGTCGAAGCAGCCCGCATAATGAATGGTGGTGACAGCGAATGGACAGAGTCTGATGGGTTGAGACCACAACCTATGGTGGAGTTCACACAATAGGAAGAAGTAAAGATTGAATACATCACATGGAAGCCAGATTCAGGCTGGGAAGACAAAGAACCATAGGTTGGGACCTCTAGCTCACCAGTAAAAAGAAAGGGAAAACAACCCATCGCACAGTCCCCACGCAAGCAACCCAATGCCTCAATTGTTTTACCACACAGTGTAGGAGGTTAAAGAGGCCAAGAACCAAAGAGTAATGATACAAAATGAGTTGGTCGATATCAATCATGTATTAGAGAAGATACAAGCAGCACAAAGGCACGAAAGGGGAACATAACCGATCCCCCAAGTGACAGAAGCAGAGGACAGGATCACGCAGAAAAAAGAAGACATCATCCAGACCATAGCACAAGCAAGTCTGAGCTTCCAAATACCAAAAAATATGTTTCATATTGAAGAGGCCATAGCCCAAACACCACTCAAAGATCTGGCATAGATACAGTTGGTATTGGCGAAAATACCAACAAAGGAACTGTACAAACTGCAAGTGAGTGTTGTGCAGGCCATGCAATCATGAGCAAGAATAGACATGATGAAATTGCAAGCCACCAGAAATGGAAATGATGCACTGTAAATGGTGGTCAAGCAGGTAAAGTTGGATATGAAAGAGGAGAAACAATGCATAGAAAAATTAGAGTAGAAGTTGAAGTAAGTCTTCACAATAATTCCAGCAATGTGGAAGAACATGTCCAAATCATCACACTGAAGGACTACAAGAAGGAGATCAAGGAACTTAAATAAAAATTAACCCCAACTACTCCTCCTGAATTTATGGCTAAAAGGGAACAACATGAATCACTACAAGTGGAAATGATGGAGAAAGAAGATGAAAAGGTCACACAATTATTTGATAGGACCGCGCAACTATGGACGACGTTGGAAGAATATGATAGGGTCCAAAAACTATAACAACAAGATAAGGTAATCACCACTCCAATCTAGGATCTGAAGCAGTGGAAAAATTCCATGAGACTCACATAGAAATTGAAGGGTGTGCAGGAGATGAAAACCCTACAGACAGAGTTAAAGAATGCGCACAATAACAAGCAGGAAAGGCAAGCCTAGTTAGAACCTCTCCAAGAGAAAGAAGCACAAACAATTCCAAAAATGGAAAAGGAAAAGACAAGAATGGCTCAGGATCATGCTAAGAGCATACAGTCTCTCAAAGAATATATCATAGTGTAGAGGGTAGAAAATATCACAGGGAAATTTGTGCAAGCTAGAGCAAACATGGAAGAGTTAGAAGGAAAATTTCACATCTTGGCAAAGGCTATTCAGGGAGCGTGCACCAACTGAGTGGCTTGGGATGAGCCACATGTCAGTGATGGGGGCATGTTGGGCATAGGCCTATTTTGAGAACAAAGGCTATTTTGTGCGCATGCCTATTTTTGGAGAAGAACAAGTGGCAGGAAAGAAACATGCAGAAAAAGAAGGAAAAGCAGCATGAAAGAGGGAAAGAAGCATGCAAGAGGAGAAGAAACATGGTTAGAATACAGGAAAGACTAACCATGATAGGGTTAGGGTTTTTGATCAATATTGCAATGGATATAAGCATGTAAAATAGTATAAATAAGAACCTAGGAGGTATAGGTTAGGGGTTCAGTTGTTGTAAGTTCGTTGGCAAAGGTTCGGTGAGTTGATGATGGTTATTATGATTTTAATAAGGTTGTAGAAGAGTCAAGTAAGCTATATTTTAAGGGTTAGGTCACAGGTTGAGGATCCTGGTGTGATCTAGTCTGCCTAATTGAGGTTCCTTAACCTCATCATGATTGTATGATTGAAGATGTAATGTGCACAATGCCATATTTTGCAGTGGACTAAATAAAAGAGAAGAGGATCCAAATCTTTGTGGATGTAGCCTAAGAGGGGTTGAAACACGGTAAAACTTGTGTTCTATGTGATGTTTCTTGAATTTTTACTTTATGTCAATCATTAGTTTATGAATGAATGGTTAGGCTAGATGTATTAGCATGCATGCATAAGGAAATAGATGAAGGAATCTTAGAAATACTTGAATCAATAACAAGTGTAATACATAAAGAAAGATAGAATACACTCCCAAATCCCCACTCATTCCTAGACTGCAAGAACTTCATCATTGTAGTCACACATAAATCTATCTCGGGTGAGACTGTGTGGTATACTCTGTGCACAGCATTGCCTTCTGGTTTACCAGGAGGGATGATAGTTTTAGAGGGTTTTGTTGGAAACCTGTTGAGATACGAACCTGGGTCGGACCAAGAAGTGAAAGAAAGATATAAACCAACATTTTATAAATAAACACAAATTACATTCATCTATCATCATAACTTGTCATTGGAGGACAAGAGGACTGAAATTTTCTCCCTCTTAAGGATTACTTGGCTGAAATAGTGACACGCATCTCTCTTGGAGGCTTGTTTTGGTAACTTGGATCAAATTTGTGAAGTGTTATGGAAATTCAGTGTTGTTTTGCATGATTATTCTTGGTACAAGTATGTAATTTTTTATTTTTTCATTTATTTGAATGGTTATGGTAAGGTCTAGTTTCTCATATAAGATTATGAAATTTCATGCCTAATTAATTCTAGAAGTAAATAACTTAAGGTACTATTTATCTGCTTTTAATTTGCCAAGCTTTACTAAGTTGATATAATAATTTGTCAAACCTCTAAAGCCCTAAAGTATTATCACTTTGGAGGTTTTGATTAAGTTTGTGTTGCATAATAGTGTTAACCCTAAGAACTGTAAGAATAAGGAGGCATTGGGGCCTAGAAGAGCCTACATCCTAGTAGCTTCCTTTCTCCAAGTTTAGGTTCTAGGGGGACTTAAGTTATTAGTCTCCTTAGGCTTTTTCTTACTTTCATTAAGTACAATAATGTTCTTTATCAACCCTAGAAAAAAACCACCATCCTTGACTCCATTACCCTCTTGAAAGGCACTAGTTTTTAGTCCCATCTCCTTGGCAACCCTATCAATTTTCAAACTCAAACATCCACTTGCTATCTTGCTGACATAACCTACTAACCTAACCTAAAACTACTAAATTTTAACCTGCTAATGTTATGATCACTGTTACAGTCATCTTGGGTAGCCTATCCAAGTTTATTTGCTAGCCATAATTTGCATGTGACATAATATTATCATTCAAGAGTTAAATTGTTACAGTTCATTGTCATTCAAGCGCATTTTCTTAAGGATACTTTGCAGTTGTCAAAGTTTTATTCACTTTTGTTGTTATCATTCTTTTCTACAATCATCTCATAGCAGAATATTTCCTGCATACTTGAATTCTAATGCTAAGCTAAGCACTTCAGATCTTGTTCATGACATAATATTATCATTCTGAGTTAAGTGTCATATTTTAATTGTCTTTAAAGGAATTTTTTGAAGAGCATATTGCAGTTGTCATTGCTTTATTTAATGTTTTTATACGTATCTTAATTGTTGCACACACTTTTTGATTAGCACTATTTCTTACAAGTTCATTGTCTTGTTGAAGCATTGATATCATTGTTTCTCATAAATTGTTATATTATTTACTTGTGTTGGTTAAGGGAAGGTGCACTTATTTTTACCATTTTCTTCATCCCTTAAGATGTAACTTAATAAAAAAAATATGATTTGAGTGACCTAGAGAGAGGGGTGGTTTACCTTATCCTTTTCCCTTCATCAAATCACTAGGTCTCAGGACATCTCCCTTGGAGTGGATTTATCCTTCTCCTAAACAGAAAGGG
>ML817927.1:83609-98797 GCA_009831015.1 Picea engelmannii
TACATTTATTATATCTAACTACCATAGTGGGCCTTATTTAATAATATAGTGGACCTAGTCCACCTTACATTGAATGACCTCCACTATTATCACTATGGGCCCTCTGGGCCCCCCTACTACCTCTCTAGCTACCTTACACATATCATAACCCACAAGGAGGAGTATTAAATCCTATTCCTTCCGGACTGTCTTATGGACAACCTTATCCGGGCATCCCAAACACCACCTAGAGTCCTCAAGGACAACAACCTTATCCTCCCCAAGGGTCTAATGTTTATCCTCCCCCTAATGTGTATCCACCTCCGGGATCTACTTCTTACCCTCCTCAAGGGAAACATGTTTATCCTCCTTATGGGTAAGCAAATCACCCGATTTATATTACTCAGAACCCACTGGGTTATGCAAATGTTTCTCAGCCATCATCGAATCCTGCTTATCCTGTCCAGCAACAACCGTATGTAGGAGGACCTACTGGTTACAATTTTCAACCTAACCCAGTTCATGGTCCTACTAGTGTTCCTATGCCACACTAGTATCATTCTAAAATTAACTGACTATTACCTTTCCTTGCAACTCTGGATCTCCTAGACTTGTCTCGGTTAACCAATGATCTTATTTTTCATTCACTGGTTTGGATAGTTATTCCAGCTAAAATTCCTTCTAATATTTCGAAATTTGACAAAAAATCCGGAGAAGGTCCAAATAACCATGTGATGACTTTCCATTTGTGGTGTTCATCAAAATTCCTCATGGATGATTCTATACATTTGCGTCTTTTCCAACGAACACTTATGGGCTCTGCAACAAAGTGGTATATTGAACTACCACATGCTTCTTTTCATGATTTCAACTCCCTTGCCATGTCTTTCCTCACGCACTTTCAAATACCTATTCTCTATGAGACAGGTATTGAACACTTGACATCCCTTCATCAAACTGACTCTGTGTATATCTCTGACCATATTCATGAGTGGAGATGACGATGAAGGATGATCAAAGTAATCATTCCTGACATATTATTAGCGTAGTGGTTTACTAAATCACTTTTACCCCTAATCGCTCACGATGTCGCTATGGGTGGCGAAGTCACCAAGGAAGAAACCATTTCTTGGGCTTAGTACTCATATTTGGTTTATTCACAATCTGGTACTTTTTATGATTTTCTTTTGAATACTGCTCAAGCTAATGCCGATCCATCCAAGCCATCCTCCTCATCTCATGCAGATGGTGTTATCGGTTCCATCAAAACTCAATCTACTTCCCAGTCAACCACACTCTCCTCTAAATCCCCTCAAACTCATATTTCTGAGATGAATGCAGTTCAATCTGCCCCTTCACAAAAATCCGGAGGTAAGAAGAAGGAAAAAAAAAAAAAAATACTAATAACAATGAACAACCAAAAAATCAATCTCAAACACCTGCTACAGAAAAGCAACCACAACGGAAACTGAAATTCCTGTGTATCATTTGTGGTGATGATCACTACACTTGAGATTTCCCACATCGCAATGAAGTGGCCAAACTTTTCTATAGAAATTCATAACCCGCTGTGCTTACTCAACCTTTTCCACAACAACAATCCATGGTTTCTCAAACCCCCTCTCCTAGGGGCAGTTCTAGCCATCCTCATGATGATGCCTCGACAAGTGAGCATATTTATATGTTTAATGGGATTAATTTGACCACTTTCTCTAATACATACGACACACTAGGTAACCCTGACAAAGGAAAAATCACTAACAGTACCGATACTTTACCTGATCCATCACTTTCCTCCATTAGTCCTCCTTTAGTTAATCCTCCATCTGGACCACTTCAGATTGAGAAACCTACGTTCGACTCTATATTACGCCCTCATAAGAGAACTATCCACAAATATACCTTTAATCTTAGTTCACATGCCACCCAAAACTACAACATTGCTGAAGATTTGGCTCAAGCACCATGTGCTATGTCTGCATTAGAAGTTCTACAACACTGCCCTAGTCAATGTAGAATGCTCTTGGCCTCTATTGGCGTTGTTGATCCCGAGTCATCCAACTATATCATGTTTAACTTGGACAATTGTACGTCTCAAATATCCCACCAACTTTCTTTCCAAGTTGATGTTGTTGTTCACAATCAACAAATCCATCGAACTTGTTATCTCCTAAACTAGCACAGTCAAAATTGTCATTTTAGGTGATAGGGAGAAGTCCAAAAATTTATTTCTAAATTTTTTCAATCTTGTTAGACAATCTATTTTTGTAAATAAACTTGGAACAAACATCGGATTTGGTTTTGTCAAGAAAAAGAGAGAATCTCAGGTTTCAGTGGTTTAGGTGGGCCTGAAAAGCGCTCATTAACCACCGAAAGCCTTCACTTTCGGTAGTTAAAAGGGAAAAACAAAAGCCCAGTTAACCACCGAAAAGGTTTCTACGTGGAAAAAGAAAAGCCCGTTCTTTCGCACGTTTCAACTGTCAGTTGGCGCAATCATCAAATGGTAACCACCAAAAATTGATGGAATTGGTGAGGTAAGATGCTATCATTACACCTGATCGGGGTTTTGATGCTCTGTAGTCCTTTCGAACCACCACTTGTCATTTCACATGAAGGCGCAGGCTCAAGCCAAGCCTCGCATGTTTTAAGATAATCTTAAAGTTTGTCAAAGCAAATAAATATACATACACATGTCTAATTCTCTTTCTAAGCCACATAGCAGTTACAAGTCTGCATACAAACACTGAGTCCAGATGCCTGATTTTGCGGGCAGAGGATGTGCATGCAACAAATTTGATGAAGTATAGCTGCATTCTAGATAGTTTGACAGGTAAAAATACAATAGGTTGCATGAAAATCAAGCCATGAGGAGCTAGATGTCATACAGGTGTCAAGAAGATTGGGTTATCTGCCAAAATTATGGGAATTGATGGCACCGTAACCTTGAATGCAAAATTATTCAATTGTTGAATAAATGGACAACATTATGACTTCATTGGGTTTTGACAGGGCCAAGTTTTCCCATTTAAGATCGCAGATGCCAGTGTTACAGAATGCATTATAAATGCGCTAACATCCAAAACATTGTGAATGGGAAACGACGATGTGAAAATTTCCATTTGGCCATAGGTATTATATGAGACTTGGTTTTGTAGTCGTCTCCACACTTGTGCTGGTAGAAATATTTGGATCTCCATATATGCGTAACATTCGGGTTATAATAGGATTGGCTATTGGCATGCTCGTGGCCTCTCCAGTACATGTCACTCATTGTGAGGATAATTGCTTGACACAATGTTACGATGTCCTTCCAGAGGGTCTGCATTACAAATCCTCCACTCATACAATTTCAAGAATCACAAAGTCTATATACCAGAATGGAACCATCTGTGTTCAACAATGTAGTCCATCAACTTATAATGATACAATCTGCCATCAGTACAGTCACAACAAATGGAGGATGATGGCATGGTAGCTCAAAACAAAATGAGAATGGCATTGAACACGCCGAGGAGCAAAGAATGCATAAAGGACAAGAGGATACGCATGCTGCACAGACATTATCCTATAAAGAAGCTGACAAACATGATCCTATTGTTCCCAATCCAATTTCAGATACAAATGGGATTCTCGCAACTCATGTTTCATCTGGGGATTGCTGAGACAAGGACCAAACCTTTTCCTGGTCGATACAACATAGATGATAATTTTTACTTGAACCTAGAAGACATAACAGTTATGGAAGTTGTTTGGATCTCTATCCAAGAGCATGATGCATATAGAATCTCAAGACCTGCTTCTTTTTCCTTCGAAAATAATCATGCATCTATACTTGGTCAAACATCTAGATTGGTGGATAGTTTTGAGTCCACTATGTCACATCCAACATCATCTAATTCAAGAGATGTTAGCATGTGAAAGTGTTGAATAATTTTCAGAAGAAAATGCAGGAGAAGTTTTGGTTCTGAAAAGATATAAGGAAAACCTGTGAAGATTGGAGGATCAGAACATTAGCAAGGGCCATACTACACAGTCAACAAGCAATCAGTGCAATCTACAGGATCTCGACCATTTATATTTGGCTATACTCTATTTTTGACTTTTTCTCATGGGTATGATAGGATATATTTGAAGACACAGGGTATCAGATCCTTTTTGTCAATAGATGCAAATAATTTTTGATTTAAAATGCGAAAAGTTTTCCTTTGGCCAAAATAGAACTTTCACTAGCACAAAAGGAAAAATTATAACTAGTTAGCTGGTGAAAAGCAGAGCTTTCACCAGCTAACTAGCAGATCGTAAGGCGAATTAGCTGGTGAAACCTGAGATGGCCAGATTTGGTGAAATTTTTCCCAGATCGAAGTTTTACTAATCCAAATCTCTTGAAAAATCTTTTAATGGATAGATGTTGAATTAAAGAGTCAGATCTATGATCCACTTTTGATGTAAAAGGGTTAGAAAAGGTATTCAAGTTGGTTTTGACACCTATTTTGGAGGCAACAAATCAGGGTTTTTTCCAAAATTAGCAAATTCGAATTTCATCTTTCTTAAGAGTCTTCAAAAAACCTTGGAAGGCTTATCTGCACTGCATAGGGATTATACATCATCTGAAGACCATGAAATGTGGAATTGGCCTCATTTTGAGGATCATTCCTTATTTTTTGTAAATCAATTTTGACTTTCTATCTTTAGCATATTTGATCCATTCTTTTAGGATCTGAAAACTGTATTTTAAAGCTATAAAGCTCAAGACATAAGAGGAACTAAAGGGGGTTCAATCATAGGATAGAGGTTTTAATTCTGGATACAATACCATGCTGCATTTGTAATAGACTGTCATAGATATGTAATACAGATCACGATCTTCTTTCTCTATTAATATCAGATTGTCATTTCTTACTTCTTCTATGCTTTTTTTCAAGTTATCTTAACTGCAATATGACTATCATCTCATTAGTTAGTTCATATCTTGATTTAATAGTAATCTTCACTTTGATTCAAGTTTGTCTTAGTTTCCAATGACTGTCATCTCATTGGTCAACTCATAAGCTTGATTTAATAGTGATACCAACACTATCTTATCCGACCCATCACATGTGTGATCTGGTTAGTATGTATAGTATTCTTCATCCACTGTTATGCTATTCATCTGATCATTGATTCTTGAAAGCACTGTCTCATCCGATTATATATTCTTTGAATGTCTTGATATGATCTAGTAGGTCAATTATCCCCTTTTATCCCAACATAATCATAAACCTATTCATATTTTAAGTTACCATGCATCTTTGGCCTACAACCCTAAAGAGTTTCTTGGAGTGATAACAGAACTATTCTGGATGAGGGTGCTTCAACTTGTGTCATGTCTTTAGCATGTTGGAAAATTTTAAAATACCCACACTTAACAAATCCCCAATGATGTTACGCACATTCAGTGGGTGAGGTTTTCATACCTATGGAATTTTACAGTCCCTGCCCATCCAATTGGGTGGCAAAACCATCACTGTTGATGTCGAGGTGGTCAATGCTCCCCTCGATTACAACTTGTTAATTGGAAGAAGTTGGTTTTATGATATGACTGTCGTTGCCTTGTCGGTGTTTCGATGTGTACAATTTCCTTATCAGGGAAAATTTTTCACTGTTGATCAGTTATATTTCAGCACGACCGATGCTCGTGCTCCCACTACCAACAACATTCCTTTCTTGGGAGACCACAAGATCATGTATGAAAGCGTTGGTGTTGGCTTGCTGAAAGATTCTAGCCTTATGGGTACCTTCCCTACACCACATCCATAGACTACACATCATATTTCCATCGTCGATATGATTTCAACCATGGATTATCAATCTTTGGAATCATCTGACCCTTGGATTGTACCTAGTCCCTTGGAATTCAATGTACTAGGTGACACCGTGCCACTTAGTCCATTCGAAACATCATAGGTTGTTGTCCAATCTACTTCTCCCTCTTCGGATGACCAATATCTATTGGCACCTGACAATTATTCGATGCCATCATGGTTAAGTTCCTTGTCGTCTACAATCGACTACATTTCCCCAATTTTTCCCTTTGATGAATCTATTATGGAAATGTTAATCATTGACGAGCTACCTCGAGATTCTAACCATCATCGATCCTCTTTTCTTCCCCCTCGTGAAGAAATTCAGGGAGACATACACTCTTTCTTCCCTGATGTTTTTTTTCCATCGTCTCCCATGCCTTTAACTTCCGATGATTTGGATCTGGTAGTTGACATGGTGATCTCTTTGGTAAGGCTATTGGAGCCTGATCTCCTTACCCCTATCGCGACCCTTGACATGTGTTCCTTCTAGAGTGATTTTCTTCCATCCAGTGAATATCTCTTGGAAGCCATGACCGAGTTTTGTCCCTTGACATGGTGTCCTTCCAGAGAAGTATTCTCTTGGAAGCCATGATCAAGAAGAGTCCATGAGCATAGTTTTTCTCTCTGTGGCAAGCTTGTTAAAAAATGAAATAGAGGTCACGAGCATAGTTTCTCTTCTCCGTGGAAAGCTCGTTAAAAAATGAAACACATGATTTGAGCATAGTTTTCTTCTCTGTAGCAAGCTCATTAAAAAATGAAACAGAAATCTGGGGATTGAACTCGGAGCCCTGAGCATAGTTCTTTTTCTATGTCAAGCTCGTTAAAAAATGAAACAGTCACCTCTCTTGAACCTTCTTTTCATCCACTCTTGTCCTTTTTCTCCATCTAGTAGAGAAATTGGTGACAACCTCAAATTCGGTGAATGAATTGAAGCTTGGAGGGCATGTGTCCAACCTTTGCTGATCATTCTGGAGTTAAGCCACTAGCTTTCAAGATGGGGGCATATCGAGCTTAGTCTTTGTTCTTTCTTGTTCTTGAAAAACATGAGAATGTAATCGAGTATAATTTTATCACTTTTTCAGACTCACATGGATATACGAAAAAGGAACCCCTTGGATTCATCTTTAATCTCTTTTTAGACTCTCTAAACATGAAAATATTGCCCAATGATCTTGCTTCCTTTCCCACTCGTTAAAAGGTTTGAAAGGGCGTCTTTCGAGTGATAATTTATCTCTTTTTTGGCCTCGCAAGACTAACATTATGAAAAAGGACAACATTGGAGTCATCTTTAAGTTGTTTTCAGACTCTCTAAATACAAAAAATCACCGAGTTTACCTTCTCTAGACTTGTTAAACAATCATACATTGAAGGGCCCATATGGGACCGAACCCTTACTTCTTCTAGTTCGCTAAAAAAAGGAAGAGGGAATTATCGATGGTGAGTCATATTGAGCATGTGTTACCCTCCTCTAGCTCATTAAATTAAAAAGAGGTACTCATATATTAGATGGGGGAAAAAATGAAAGAAGCAAGCCAAGTGGTTTTTGATAACACTGCCAGTAACTCTTACGGTCGCCCTTGAACACAACACTTTGTCTTTGCACACATTTTAATCTGCTGAACCTCTACACTGAGCCAATCCTCTGAGTTTATTTTACTCCTTTGGGTCACCTAAATAAATTCACAGCATCCACTGCATCATCAAATTTTGGTCCATGTCATGTTTCTGCTGTTGTGCCTCAGTGTTCAAGGGAAGTATTTGCCTCAAGAGTCAACCATCACAAATATCTTGTTTCAATACCCATGTCAGTCCATGTTCATTTGATCTACCAATTGCATCTTTGTGTCAATTTAGTGTTGTTGATGGGGGATACATCAAGGCCCTCCTTCGATGAGTCTATTCATGTTGACTTCAACATATTATCCAGGAACTAGACTTAGAAACTAGTTAGTACCTTGGGACTTTCATGCCTCAATGGCAGGCCTCCTCATGTCCGATAGTGGGTTTACATCATTGACCTCTGATTGGATGATTCCATAGATGTTCGAATTCATCTCATCCATTCACATTTGTTGGAATGTACTAGAATACCTTGGGAATCGTTGACATCAATGTTGATCTCCCTCATGCTTGTTAAATGATTTACATCATTGACCGTTAATCAAGTGGTTTCTTTCATGTTCGACATCAGGACATCTATTCACATGGTTGGATTCTTACTACATCGGGATCGATAAGAAGACCCTGGGTTGAGTCATCACTCTTATATGTACTTTGCCTAGGTTGCGAAGGAGTTCTTTTGAACTATGACACATATACTGTTACATAGATCCACTTTGTATTGGTCGTGGCTATGTCTTGTCATCTCATAGATCCACTGTGTATTCTTTATGGCTATGATCAGTTCAGGTCATAGGAGTATAGATCCACATTGTATCTTCAGTGGCTATACCTTTTGTCAATATAATTATGGATCCACAGTGTATTTTATGGTGGCCATACCTAAAAAGTCTTTATCACTCAAGCATAGGTATGTCTGCCTTAGGTTTGAAACATGTCATAGTATTTGTTTGGTGGTTGTGTGCAACTTTTTCCATCCTCTCTGCGTCCATACCCTTTCTCGAAAAATTCTACAAAGTACTTCAGTCATCATCGTCTTCTAACTTCATACTTTGGGGGGCAATCTGTTACACATCAAAATTACTCACCTCAATAGTGTCGCAAGTGTCATCATTACAAGTGTTATAAGTGTCACATCTTGTAAGAAAGTGTCACACATTGACCACAAGTGTTGCAAGTGTCACAAACATCGTACTTCCATATTTCCTATGTCATGCCTCTAATGACATCACAAAGACACTTAAGACACCCCAAAGATTAGTTTTGAAGAAGAGAAATCACTTGACAGGGGGTACAAAACTTTTTCCACTGAAAGAACCACTCAAAAATGGATTTTGGAGAGGAGAACTCCCCTACCCAATGTCAGGGAGTGATAACACTCCATGAGCCTCTTTGGGGGAGTGTTTGAGCACCCTGTGCACCCTTTTGGGGGAGCGCTACCCTTTCTAAGTGAATTTTTGGTCTATTGGAGGAAATTAGGGGACAATACCCTCAATATATGAAGGTAGTTGGGTTCGAATATTGGGTCAAGGCATGATATTAGGGAATATCCTCAACTGAAGGAGAGGAATCCTCAACTTATCCCAAATATCTCTCAAGTGGTTGGGCCTCTCCAAGGTTATATAAGGAGGCCTTCTCATGGTGAAAGGTACAGTAGAGACTAGATATTGATACCAAACTTATTATTCTGTAAGTGGTATGAATAGAAGATATTGGATATGTGACACTTATGATCTCATAAGTGAGATTTCATCAGAGAAATCAGTGTAGATTACTTGATCAAAGGGGTTGGAAAAGGAGAACTGGAAGAAGCTGTTGCACCTTCATCCAAAGGATTGTAAGTACTTTTACTTGTTCTCATTAATAATCAATGCTTGGCCTGTTTCTTTTAAACTTATGCTTGTTCCATATGAGTTTGTCTATAGTAGATGGATCTATATTTGAGCTAATCTCAATAGAGTAGGAATTCCATTGTATCTTTGTTTGTTCTACAGGATCTATCAGTGAGCTTAGGATCGAAGCTCAGCTTGGACTTTGCAGGGACAAACGTCGTTAATAAGGTACATATATTTATTATTCTCCTTCGCATGTTAGCTTGATTAGATATAAAAGGATGTCAGTGTCCATGTTAAACACTTTTCTTTCTTAGCCTTAGGAGTCTAGAGACCAAGAGGGAATCCACTTGTCCGCAGGGGGATTCACCTACAACAGAAACAAGAGGAAGAATAGTCACCATCTCTTGATTACATAGTTGATTCAATGATAAATAGCTTATATGACCAAAATACTCATGCCAAATTTTTCTCAAGTCATCGCTATGAGCAACAAAAACTGATGGAAAATATGATGACCCAAAGTTTTCAAACTTGTACAACCTGGTAATATCATCAAAAATTTTAGTTGCAAGAACATGTTGAGGATATGTTATCACACAATATGTACTTTCCCAAAGCCTAAAGGAAGTGGGACAATATTGGTGTAACACGGGGGGTAATCCTATCATTGTCATCTCAATAGGATAACCCTTTCTGTTTAGGAGAAGGATAAATCCACTCCAAGGGAGATGTCCTGAGACCTAGTGATTTGATGAAGGGAAAAGGATAAGGTAAACCACCCCTCTCTCTAGGTCACTCAAATCATATTTTTTTTATTAAGTTACATCTTAAGGGATGAAGAAAATGGTAAAAATAAGTGCACCTTCCCTTAACCAACACAAGTAAATAATATAACAATTTATGAGAAACAATGATATCAATGCTTCAACAAGACAATGAACTTGTAAGAAATAGTGCTAATCAAAAAGTGTGTGCAACAATTAAGATACGTATAAAAACATTAAATAAAGCAATGACAACTGCAATATGCTCTTCAAAAAATTCCTTTAAAGACAATTAAAATATGACACTTAACTCAGAATGATAATATTATGTCATGAACAAGATCTGAAGTGCTTAGCTTAGCATTAGAATTCAAGTATGCAGGAAATATTCTGCTATGAGATGATTGTAGAAAAGAATGATAACAACAAAAGTGAATAAAACTTTGACAACTGCAAAGTATCCTTAAGAAAATGCGCTTGAATGACAATGAACTGTAACAATTTAACTCTTGAATGATAATATTATGTCACATGCAAATTATGGCTAGCAAATAAACTTGGATAGGCTACCCAAGATGACTGTAACAGTGATCATAACATTAGCAGGTTAAAATTTAGTAGTTTTAGGTTAGGTTAGTAGGTTATGTCAGCAAGATAGCAAGTGGATGTTTGAGTTTGAAAATTGATAGGGTTGCCAAGGAGATGGGACTAAAAACTAGTGCCTTTCAAGAGGGTAATGGAGTCAAGGATGGTGGTTTTTTTCTAGGGTTGATAAAGAACATTATTGTACTTAATGAAAGTAAGAAAAAGCCTAAGGAGACTAATAACTTAAGTCCCCCTAGAACCTAAACTTGGAGAAAGGAAGCTACTAGGATGTAGGCTCTTCTAGGCCCCAATGCCTCCTTATTCTTACAGTTCTTAGGGTTAACACTATTATGCAACACAAACTTAATCAAAACCTCCAAAGTGATAATACTTTAGGGCTTTAGAGGTTTGACAAATTATTATATCAACTTAGTAAAGCTTGGCAAATTAAAAGCAGATAAATAGTACCTTAAGTTATTTACTTCTAGAATTAATTAGGCATGAAATTTCATAATCTTATATGAGAAACTAGACCTTACCATAACCATTCAAATAAATGAAAAAATAAAAAATTACATACTTGTACCAAGAATAATCATGCAAAACAACACTGAATTTCCATAACACTTCACAAATTTGATCCAAGTTACCAAAACAAGCCTCCAAGAGAGATGCGTGTCACTATTTCAGCCAAGTAATCCTTAAGAGGGAGAAAATTTCAGTCCTCTTGTCCTCCAATGACAAGTTATGATGATAGATGAATGTAATTTGTGTTTATTTATAAAATGTTGGTTTATATCTTTCTTTCACTTCTTGGTCCGACCCAGGTTCGTATCTCAACAGGTTTCCAACAAAACCCTCTAAAACTATCATCCCTCCTGGTAAACCAGAAGGCAATGCTGTGCACAGAGTATACCACACAGTCTCACCCGAGATAGATTTATGTGTGACTACAATGATGAAGTTCTTGCAGTCTAGGAATGAGTGGGGATTTGGGAGTGTATTCTATCTTTCTTTATGTATTACACTTGTTATTGATTCAAGTATTTCTAAGATTCCTTCATCTATTTCCTTATGCATGCATGCTAATACATCTAGCCTAACCATTCATTCATAAACTAATGATTGACATAAAGTAAAAATTCAAGAAACATCACATAGAACACAAGTTTTACCGTGTTTCAACCCCTCTTAGGCTACATCCACAAAGATTTGGATCCTCTTCTCTTTTATTTAGTCCACTGCAAAATATGGCATTGTGCACATTACATCTTCAATCATACAATCATGATGAGGTTAAGGAACCTCAATTAGGCAGACTAGATCACACCAGGATCCTCAACCTGTGACCTAACCCTTAAAATATAGCTTACTTGACTCTTCTACAACCTTATTAAAATCATAATAACCATCATCAACTCACCGAACCTTTGCCAACGAACTTACAACAACTGAACCCCTAACCTATACCTCCTAGGTTCTTATTTATACTATTTTACATGCTTATATCCATTGCAATATTGATCAAAAACCCTAACCCTATCATGGTTAGTCTTTCCTGTATTCTAACCATGTTTCTTCTCCTCTTGCATGCTTCTTTCCCTCTTTCATGCTGCTTTTCCTTCTTTTTCTGCATGTTTCTTTCCTGCCACTTGTTCTTCTCCAAAAATAGGCATGCGCACAAAATAGCCTTTGTTCTCAAAATAGGCCTATGCCCAACATGCCCCCATCACTGACATGTGGCTCATCCCAAGCCACTCAGTTGGTGCACGCTCCCTGAATAGCCTTTGCCAAGATGTGAAATTTTCCTTCTAACTCTTCCATGTTTGCTCTAGCTTGCACAAATTTCCCTGTGATATTTTCTACCCTCTACACTATGATATATTCTTTGAGAGACTGTATGCTCTTAGCATGATCCTGAGCCATTCTTGTCTTTTCCTTTTCCATTTTTGGAATTGTTTGTGCTTCTTTCTCTTGGAGAGGTTCTAACTAGGCTTGCCTTTCCTGCTTGTTATTGTGCGCATTCTTTAACTCTGTCTGTAGGGTTTTCATCTCCTGCACACCCTTCAATTTCTATGTGAGTCTCATGGAATTTTTCCACTGCTTCAGATCCTAGATTGGAGTGGTGATTACCTTATCTTGTTGTTATAGTTTTTGGACCCTATCATATTCTTCCAACGTCGTCCATAGTTGCGCGGTCCTATCAAATAATTGTGTGACCTTTTCATCTTCTTTCTCCATCATTTCCACTTGTAGTGATTCATGTTGTTCCCTTTTAGCCATAAATTCAGGAGGAGTAGTTGGGGTTAATTTTTATTTAAGTTCCTTGATCTCCTTCTTGTAGTCCTTCAGTGTGATGATTTGGACATGTTCTTCCACATTGCTGGAATTATTGTGAAGACTTACTTCAACTTCTACTCTAATTTTTCTATGCATTGTTTCTCCTCTTTCATATCCAACTTTACCTGCTTGACCACCATTTACAGTGCATCATTTCCATTTCTGGTGGCTTGCAATTTCATCATGTCTATTCTTGCTCATGATTGCATGGCCTGCACAACACTCACTTGCAGTTTGTACAGTTCCTTTGTTGGTATTTTCGCCAATACCAACTGTATCTATGCCAGATCTTTGAGTGGTGTTTGGGCTATGGCCTCTTCAATATGAAACATATTTTTTGGTATTTGGAAGCTCAGACTTGCTTGTGCTATGGTCTGGATGATGTCTTCTTTTTTCTGCGTGATCCTGTCCTCTGCTTCTGTCACTTGGGGGATCGGTTATGTTCCCCTTTCGTGCCTTTGTGCTGCTTGTATCTTCTCTAATACATGATTGATATCGACCAACTCATTTTGTATCATTACTCTTTGGTTCTTGGCCTCTTTAACCTCCTACACTGTGTGGTAAAACAATTGAGGCATTGGGTTGCTTGCGTGGGGACTGTGCGATGGGTTGTTTTCCCTTTCTTTTTACTGGTGAGCTAGAGGTCCCAACCTATGGTTCTTTGTCTTCCCAGCCTGAATCTGGCTTCCATGTGATGTATTCAATCTTTACTTCTTCCTATTGTGTGAACTCCACCATAGGTTGTGGTCTCAACCCATCAGACTCTGTCCATTCGCTGTCACCACCATTCATTATGCGGGCTGCTTCGACCCTGGCAGGTTGCTGTGAGTGTCCTGTGGATACTGGTTCATGGACTTGTGCACCATCGATATCCATCCTAGCCATCATCGAGACCTTTTCTTCTTCCTCTACCAATGTGGCGCTCACTGGTTCGACCCATGGTGAGGGAATTGTATTGACGTCGATGATTCCCTCTCTCTATGTAAATTTATGTTCTGCCTCTGTGGTTTCCTACAGTGACTTGAGACTACTACGTGTTTTTTGTGTTTTTTGGCTTGGTGCACTGACCTTTGGAGGTGCCATCATGGGTAATTCTTTCTTCTCCGAGTGAACTTTGGCTGTTATAATCTCTGAATTCACCTGTTAGTCTCTCGTCTTCATGCTCCTTAGCTTCGTGGGTTTGCAAATGCACAATAAGTCTTTTTTGGCCCACGTTTCTACTTTATATAGGGCATCATAAGTTACCTGAATGTTCTCGGAGAAGCTTCTTTGGTTTTTATTAATGCGTTAAATCTTGTCCATTGTGTTTCGTTCAGTTTCATAAATGCCCAATTCGTTCCTTTTACCCTAACAACTAGTTTTTTCTTTTCCGACCGTTGGCCCCTTTGCTAGTGGGTTGTACTTTTTCGGTGCACCGTACATTTTTGCTGTGAATTTCCCTTAGTGCGTAGTGTTTTCTTTCTGTCAACCAAATGTTGCATGCGATCACTTTTTCTTTTTGTCGTGATGATTCCACTATCTGTTGCGCATGATATTTCCCAATGTTTTGTATTTTCTTTCTTTTCTACTTATTTATTTATTTTTTCTTCTCTTTCTCCTTTCTATTTATTTTTATCATTTTTCTTTTCTAATCTCTTATATAGTACACTATATTCATTCCTTTCTCACTGCGCTATAGCTTGTAAGGGTTAGTAGGTCGACTATCCCTGTACAGTTTCAGTTGACTACCGTTGATCATTCCTTTCATTTATGTTCCTCCCAAGTCCTTTAGCTATATAGATCCCCCATCTGTGACAATATTTACTTAATATGTCCCTAGCCAATGCATTCTAAACTTACGAGGATGTTGAAAAGATTTACTGTCATAGAGAAGGACTAGGTCTCCCTCCTTAAAGATCTTCTTCTTAATATGTCTGTCATGATAGGCTTTGTCTCTTTATTTATGTACTTCCTGGTGAAATCCTACCAGAATCTTGTCCTCTTCCATTTCCATTAGTTAATTTAGCATTTCCTGTACTATGCCTCTTTCTATCATGTTGATAATTGCTGCTACGTGTAGACTAGGTACCATAAATTCTAATGGCACTACTGCTTCATGCTCATACACCAATATGAATAATATTTGTCCTGTCAACTTATTACATGTGGTCCTATATACCCACAATACTATTGGTATTTTCAATTCCCAATCATCTCTATTGACATTGCAGATCTTATTCAAA
>ML817928.1:6572-19314 GCA_009831015.1 Picea engelmannii
CAATTTTTCCACAGTAACACTCCTGCGAAGCATTGTTAGTCAATAACAATCAAGATTACACAACCATTATGATATCTCCTCTGAAAGGCCCTTGAAATTGTTATATATTTCCATTGTTGTCTCATAAATAATTGGTTATATCCCGCTTCTTCTTTCCATTTCTTCATCCATTGAGGTTTAAGAGCAAGTCTAAATATTTTCTGCTAAAGTTGAGAGTAGATTCCAGTCGAATGATTATGCATACAGTGGTAGAAACCCCTCATACTTAACACTTTTTATGAATTATTCCCAGATTCTCGGTCATATTTCCATTAAATCCTCTCACCTCCCCATGTTGCATAATCTTCTTGATTATATGTTCTTGACCTGTTGTTTTTGGTCCATGAAACCATGAGTTCTGAGTTCTAAATCTATTGAAAAAAAATTTCTCTGTGGAGTCACCAGTTTGTTGACGATTGAAATCGTCAACAATTTTTTTCCCACAAAGTGTTGCTAAAGCCTATTACTATAAAAGATAAATAATACTAGTAGGTGGAACCCCCTTGTAAGTTGGAGATTAGGTCTGGTCCTTATTTGATTTTTTTTCTCATGTTCGACACTGCTTACATGGTTGATGAGCATCTTGTTTTTGTTAGCTAAGGATTGGACTTATGAAGTATTGGTTCTTATGTTACTACGACCTATGTTCTTCATTTGTACCATTCCTATCTGTTCTCAGGACGCCTACACAACAAACATGTTAGTAATAATACATGAAAGGAAGTTGGAAAAAACAATGACACATACAAGCAATTGGAAAGAAGTAAGAAACAATGCAACAAATGCAAAGGGAAGAATTTAAACTATCCTATATACTATACTACATGCATGAAATATTTAATGATTATGGTTAAATCCTAGCTAGCAAGTAAATGGTTATGCGATTTTATTGAGTTATATGGTTACTATGCATATGGTAGGATAAGATGTGGGTGGCACATTTGACAAAGTGAAGGTTGCTAATGCTTATGAGAAGTGTTGTATGGAACTTGCTTGATTTGTTTTGTGGCATAAGTTAAGAGTATGATATGGTCGCATGATTTAGGGGTGATGGTTTAGTTACATGTGATTAATGGTGTAAATGAAAGGCTTGTTGGCATGTACTAAGAAGTAAATGGACTGTGATTGGAGGTGATGTGCATTTACTGCACGTCACCTTTAATCCTTCGTTGGTCACCACCCTAATTGGGATATTGTTCATCCTTGTTGTTGTGGTTATGCTCTGATTTTCTAGTAGAGAGGAATCGCTCGACCATCTCACATTTTAATTTCTTTGATCATAGGTATGTCTTTTCTTGGCCATCCATGAGTCTGCTCTATTTATGAAATGGATTTTGGCTCGAATGTATGGGTTGTGTTTTCCTTAAGTACGACAACTGTGTAAAATTGTTTTTTTGGAATGAATTGATGGTGTCTTTCTCTGTGATAAATATATGAAGTTACAGTGTATTGGACATTCCTGGGTGTTGGCAGCCATAGGGGCTCTCTATGATCTTTGTTGGTTTAGTTGGAGGGTTTTTCTTGGTTTTTCTTGGCTGGTTGTCCTCACGGGTTCACATCACTATGTCCAATCTCTGGCTTTTATGGGTTTAGTGGTTGGAGGCACTTTGCATCACTATTTTTTTTTCACTTGGGCATTGGTTTATTTCACCACTAAAGGTCACAAAATGGGTTTTCCTATTCTTACTCGGCCCTGTCTTCACCTCAGTGTTGTGTTTGTTTGACCAAAGAGCCACGAGGGTTACACCCTGCATGCGTTAAGTACCATTACCGGCTAAGTTGTAGCCTCGCTCCTCTATTGTAGCCCTCTTGTCTCAGGATTTTCTATCTTTCCACGAATAATTCGTGGTTCTCTTTGTGTATGCACTGTGTTCTCTGAGGTTTTTCACCATTGAAGGGAGTTGGATATATATTTTCCTATGTTATTCATAGTGAAAACCTTTAACTCCGAAGGTTTGAGGGTTGACATATAACACCGACATGGATTTTCAGGTTTACTGCTTGGTTATTGTTGAATGGTTGTGTATTGTCGAAAAAAAATGGGGTACAAACTCACCCAATGGGCCATATGATGATCGTGTTGGATTGATATCTAGTCATTGCTTGTGTTATTAAAATGAATAACCCTGCATTGTTAACTGGGTAGTCCAGATACACCGTCGATTTCTTTATGTTCGATAATCTAGTATTTTTTTATTTGAGAAGGTCACAACCTCCCTCCATGTCGATGCATGGGTATGCATGGTTTCCACAACATGTTTGGTTGATTGGTTGACACACAGTCATGGTATTTTTTCTCTAAGTATTATTTGGATTTTTGGCTGGCATTGATTACAATTGCTTAATGTTGCTCACGCATAATGCGTTTGTGCGTGCAGTGTTTCTACACAACGAATAAATAATCAGGGTAACCATTAGTTTATTTTGGAGATGAATGGTTGTTGTAATTGGGATGACTGTAGAAAATCCATCCACTATATGTGTTATGATTATTTGATTGCATAAGCCCGAGTTTTAACGGTATGGTTGATTGCAGTTTGATTAAATTGAAGCAATATTGTATTAGATTGATGGCTCGGCATGACGGGTTGAGTTATTAGTGTGACTGTGTGTTTTTTTTTGTAAAATGGGGATGTTTCATCGTGGTGTTTTGGGTGGTTGTGCACCATGTGTAATATGGATAGTTTGGGTTACACACTAAGAGATAATCATAGAGTTTAAGCACGCATTGTTTACATTTCCATTATTTGTTTTATGAAGAAAGGCATGTTGTTGATACCTCGTCGTGATGGACAACCCAACATGTTAGGGTCACATTGAATTGGGCTTGTACAATTAAATAATTACACTTGCATAATTGAATTATTCTGTGCATAGCATATGTTGGAATGGTGGTTGTTGTCTATCTATTTAAATAACGATTTGGGTTTTTGCAATTTAATCTGGATTATTTGGCCATCCAGTACATATGTTTAATGAATATTGTTGCATTTTAAATGACATGCCGGATTGCAGTGACAATATGACTTCAATGTTATTTTTGAAACACGACTTTTGGGTGTATTTGTTGATTGAAGTAATGTGTGGGAAGTGATTGATTCTGATGGTTAAGAGAGTGGAAATGGATACTATTATACATTGAGAATTGTTATAAGATGAAAATTTGATAAATGAATGGAACATAACTCCATTACAGATTGTGTGAATACATACTATCTTGTGATGACACTGTGTGGACATTTTATTATGAACAATGGACTAGCTAATACACAATGATTGTTATGATCATTTGGTTGGATTATCTCCTTTTAACAGAATGGCTATATGGATTACTTGATTAATTTTGTGAACAATAACCGCTCTCATTCCCCATCATTAATTCACTTTTCGGTAATTACAACCCCATCACTTTCCCACATTCATGTTTTTTACTCCCTGTTCCAAAATTGATTACAGTCAAGAAATATTTTGTGTTGAAACAATTGGAAGTCATAGTGTCTTGGTTGAACTACAATGATGTTTTCTTTGATTTGTAGTTGATTGTTGTTGTCCTGAGCAGTAATCATATTTCTTCCCCCTCATCATATCATGTTTCTTTAATAAAACCCCTCACATATCCCATGACCCTTTATTCACCCCCTCCTCACTGATGAACAATAAAACAATTTGTATGGATTGGATTACATGAGTATGATACATTGTTGAGCCAAATCTATTTCATATTTTTAAGATTTTTCATGTATGGTTATTTAAAATACTATTTTGTAATCAATCGTGCATGCAGGATTGAGTTTTTTCAACCAAGGTAGCCATGGTCGAGGAAACACAAGGAGAGGTAATTGGAACAGAGGCCCAAAAAGGCGTAGGTTCTCCATACATTTTGATGTTGATTCACAAGAGCTTGGCCAATTGCTTTAGGCCATATTTTTCAATTGGATTGGGAAGGGAGTAGTCCAAACTAGGCTTGAAAGGCCTCCTTTCCAAGTTCCGCAAGCCCCTGGTATACTTGTGCCCCCTCACGTGTCATTGCAACCCAAGGTTCCTGAAAATAATGGATGGCAAGATATTTTCCACCCGACAGTCTCCCAACATCATGGCTAGCCCAACTTGTCCTTTCCTACTCCTCCACCTAATAACTAGATTGTCCAAGATGCTCCCCACTCACTAGTGAAATCCTCCCATGCTAGCAATATATTGAAAACTGAGGCACACCATGCCCTTGACAAAGGAAAAGCCACTACCCGTCCTTGCCCTCCAATGGCGCTGACAAATCCATGTCTTCCTCGATGCATTTGAGGGATGATTGTTCCAACGTGATCAATGAGATTAGACCTAAAGGCTCATTGCATCCGAAGGAAAATTCAGGAAACTCAAAGGGTGATAGCAACAATCAAGGAAATATTGCATCGTAGAGTGGGAAATATGGATTTTCAGTTTTTATTTTTATCTATTGTTGGTGACAATTGACTTCAGGAGACTTTGGACAACTTGTTTTATTTTTGGTTACATGGGTAATATTTTTGGAAATAATTTGAAATGTCATGAGCTAAATTGTCAAATGAAATATGTGGATGGGAGACACAAGGAGGTGTGTTTTACTTGACTAATAGTTATGTTATTATTTTTATAATTGTTATGAGCTAAATGGAGACACAAGGGGCTCCACCTACTAGTTATTATTTATTTATGACCTTTATTATGATTATTACTTTTCCCCCTAACTAAATTTAGTTGATTCTTTTAATTAACTTAACTAATAAGTTGGTTCAACTACTTCAACCAATTCTGAATTGTTTAAAAGAAAAAGAAAAGGGAGGGACAAGGACAATAGAAGTAGAAGCATACTACGGTTTTCTCTTTGAGTTTATGTTGAGACAATTCAGTTTTCATTCATTCATATATTCATCACAAGCCTAATTATGTTTTATGTAAGTAGGGTCTTATTTTAGAAAGCAATATTCAGGGCTAAATCACATCATTCAAACACTTGTTTTTCAGAGGTGTTGATCTATCTTTGATAGTCTGTGTAGACTTGTATGCTTTTGAATTAGTTTTTATGAATGAAAAAGTCTATTGTGAAGATTCGAGTGGGAAACAATCTGTGACAAGTTGATCCATCTTTTAGAGTTCAATTTTGGTTTTCTGTCAGAGGTCCTTTTGTATGTTCCATCAGGGTTGTCTAAATTTCACTTTGGTCCAAGAGTTTTGTATGAGATTTTGTAAAGAAAATGACTCTTTGGTGAATTGAAATGAAATAAAGGATTTCTTTATGTATCATCTATCCTTATTATCATCTTGGTATCTTTATTTCTATCTTTACATTTATTTCAACAACTGTTATATTTAGAAAATTACATAAAACGTAAATTTCCAGCAAGTTTTTTGTTTATAAGAGACTAGCCTATGCACTTGTAATTAATACTTGTGAGTTAGGATGTTATTTTTGTTGGCTATAAACATAGGGTGATATTCCCATCTATTTTTATTTAGCCATGTAGAATCTAAAAATGATTGAGTAAGATCATTTCATATCTTTTCCTTAACAGTGTTCCTTGTTCCATACACACACTCAACAAAGTATTTCAGCTATCACTTTGTTCTAACTTCATACTTTGGGGGGCTCTCTGTTACACATTTATTTCATCATGCCTATGACCGTTAATGATGTAAACCTATCCTTTGTCTTTAGAAGGATCAATGGCCTTAAACCTTGAAGAAGAATGAAGATACTATTTCCCAGAGAGATGAAATTATACTTTTCCTTTGTCAAAAACCTTGTAAAAAGGGGTCATCGCACCTTTATTAGTGTTAAGGGTGCGACGATATAGGATCATCACAGGTTGCACCACAATGGCCTGTGACATTGTCGCAGTTTTCTCATTGTTAAGGGTGTGACGATTTTCATACGAAGGAAAAAGAGGAATTTCTATAAAGTTCTAGAATAGAAGCTTCGAGGATGAGGTGGCCTCTAATCGGTTTGGATCTGAGTCGTGTCCCTGATCTCATGGGATCATCCTAACCTCCTCACCCTATCCTTTTCATATTATAAAAGGAGAATAATTCTCATGGGAAAATCTAGATTGGAAAAGTTGGATTGAGTTGGCTAGAGCTTAGTTGGAAAGTTCTTGAGTTTTGTAGCTTGGAGTTTTTGGAGCTTGTATGTTGGCCTTGAGATTTTCTTTGTCAATATAGATTGTTGATATCAGAATCCATGGAGCAGAAGTGTGTGGGAAGAAAGGAACTGTTGGAAGGAACTTGACAACATCAAGGCATCTGGTTGAATCTTTCTTCCACATTCTTTAATACAGTAATATATTTCTTTCCCATAAAATTGGTCTTATTTTATTGTATGACTCCTTGATCACATACATAGGTTTTTTTGAGTATACGTTTTTTCTTTCACTTTGTTGGCTTGTGTCGTTTTACAGGTTCGGCATGCCATAAGTCTTGTAACGAAGCCACTAGAGAGGAACAACTACATTTAAAAGGTATGTCTTTTATCTCTTGTTAATTAGTATGCTTGATAATTAAAACTTAGGGAAAGTTTTATATTATATATTGTTTTGTTCTAGTTTCGGTGTGAAACTGGGGAGATTTGTTTCTATCTGCACTTACTGATTAGTCCGATAATAGTTATGGAAAGAGAAGTGGAAATATTTTGTAGACTGGGGTTTCAAAGGTGATTCTCTCATATGGTGGAAATCATTTCACCATCCTAAGTGGATGTCACTTTTTGAGGAAGCACTTGAAAAATTACTTTTAGACAACTAGTCTCATACAAAGAGTAAGGATAAAGAAATCACCAAGATTTTATTTTCATGTGGAAAATCTATATTACAAGTTCATGGTTGTATTCATAAAGAAAATTTCATTGTTTCTATTAACCCTAGTTGCAAACAAAATTTTATCAATATTCAGTTGGTTAATAGATTGCAAGTTATGGAAAATAATATTCAAAGCACACAGGTTGTAGGTGAAAATGTTAAACTTTTTAAAGATTTGAAGCTCAGTATGAATAAATATGTGTTGCATTCAGATTTGTGGCTCTAGATATGGGCGATGAAGACATTATTTTGGGATATCCTTGGATAGAATCAGTGGGTACCATTAATATTAATGTGGAAATGAAGTTTCTAAATCTTTGGTACAATAAAAATAAAATTACATTGTAGGATGTGTCTCTTAGTAAGAAAGATGGGCCCATGGAAGCTAGCAAAGAAGTTATTGCTAAGTATGATGTTGAAATAGAGGCAAAGTCTACAGAAGGAGATGAAGAAAAACTATAGGAAGGACATAATTAGGAAGCTAAGAAGGTCATTGACTCAAAGTCACAAAGTGTTTCATATTTGAAGAAAAAAGAATAGATTCCTACAATTGTTGTATATCGCCATCCAAATCATATAGAAACAAAAAAATCATCAAGGAAAGGGCATGTGCATCAACACATTTATGCACCAACAGAGCACCAGATAGGAAACCGATCAAGAGGTGGATGGAGGACTATCGACACTATGGGAAGTTCTCAGGCTATAGAAACAATCCCATTGAAACCCCAACATGATGCAGAGAAAGATCAGGGTGGCAAGGTAGCAGATGGACATCATGTTCGACTTCCATTGGGATAAATGGATGGTTGTACTTGGTACCAATTGACTACATTGCTTAGTCAGTCATATTGTATGGTTTCTTCTCATGTTTTGAGGACGAAACATGCGAAGGGGGATGGAATTTAGTATGTGTAGGGAGGTAATATGGGGTACCTAGGGAGGTACCCAATGGGAACGTGGTTATGCATTATTAGTGGAATTCATTTAATATATGAGAATTTGGTCATTTAATGTAAGGTGTAATAGGTCCACTATATTAATAATGTTTGATACACCGACCACACTTAGAGGGGGGGTGAATTAGTGTGGTTCTCTTTTTAAACTTTTCCCCTTCACAAAACTTCTTAGTTAGCAATCACCATTTACTCATTAATTATTGCTTTCATTTATAACCAGTTAAATGTGAACATGCATAAGAAACATATATCATTAATAAGTCATCATCACAAGGAACACAATGAACACAAGACATATGTACAATTTTTTTTTTATTACGGAATACAATCCTTGGGTTATCGACAACAAATGAATAGAGATACAACTCCACAAGAGTAACAAATATGTAATGCAAGACTCAACTTACACAACTCAGCACCAACTAAGAAGAGGTATAAATCCTAAACAAATACCAATATGTCAATAGGTATGTGACCTATCAGTAGTGCAACACATGTATGTACGCGCCCTACCATTAGAACAACTCGCATATGTACGCTACCTATATGTACTACAACTTGCATATGCCTTCTGAGTATTTGGTTTTCTCTTCATGAAAAACTCATATATTCTGCAGCCCTCAGTCACATCCACTTTTTTCTCTCACTGTCAAATATGTACCATAATGAATCTCAACACATCCATACTCTTCAACAACTTACTCATACTCCTCAATCATACAATATGAATGCTACTCAAACAAGAGTAACCAAAATACTATGGAAACCATATCAGTACTGAAACATAAGAGTGTTTCTCACTCCATCAACCAACACAAACCAACTCATAAAATCCATACCAAGAATGCCTCAAGAATTCATCATACAACAAGAAAGAGTATCCATCAAGACAATCATGCAACCATACCACAGTTTCTATGGCACATCTGAGCCCATAGAATGCAGATCTGAACTTACTTCAGCCATCAAGAACTTGGCACCAATTCATACTCAAATCTTAATGACTTCATCAACTGTACGCACTTTGTCTTCCTTCAGCACATGTGTGTACGCGTTATGTCTCACTGCAGCTCACGTATGTACACTCTCTAACCCACTGCTACTAGCGTACTCCTTTAGAAACTAGGGTTTATGAAATTTCAAAACTTTCACCGTTAAGATATCAGTCTTACAAAAACTTTGATGCATCCATGAGATCCTCCAGCCACTCTTTCTCTTAGAATAGATCTTCAATATATGCTCAAGAGATATCTTTCACAAGACACCCTTGCCTCTTATTTATACTCTTCAAGTAGCTTCCTTAGAAGCATATTCTAGGTCACTTTGTCCACAAGGTCATCTATATCCAAATTTTCCCAATTTCCCACTTGTCCATGTATCCAATAGCCACTTGACCCTCTTTCCTCTTTTTAGGGTTTACTACTTTCCATAATTAGAAAGTTCTCCATTTACTTTATTATTTAAATAATCCTTCTTGACTTTGTCACTTCACTTTATTATTTAAATAATCCTCTTTGATTTTGTCACATCACTTTATTAATTAAATAATCCTCCTTCTTTTCAAGAACTTTGACTTTTTGGGGCTTCAATCCAACATATGAGGGTCCTTCAACTTCGTAAGTTCATAACTCTCAAACCATGAGGACTTATGTGACATTCCACATACCACCAGAAATGGCTTGACAAGCACTATCCATCTAGGATAGTTTCACTGACAAATTCATTAATCTTCATCTCATTATTCTAAAATTAAGCATGGGTTCTCTAACCATAGTTCTAGGATAAATCGACCGCAAATTGTATTTCCATGAGGGATTTCACCATAATGGGACCAATTTGGAGTTCATCCATTTGTAAGATAATAATGAGTCATATTTATATCAATCCAACTATGCATGATATATCAATGAAGCCATATTGATCCATCTTCATCTATGCATCATATATCAATGAAAACTCATTGATCCATCTTCATTTATGAATCATATATCAATGACAAATCATTGATCCATATTCATGACATCATATGACTACTTGACATCATTCCATTCACATCAAGGATAATACATATTACATCAGTATGCTATGACAATACATTGTTCCTTTGACATCAATCATCAATCAATCAATCAATCAATCCTTTGACATCAATCATCAATCAATCAATCACTCAATCCTTTGACATCAATGAAAACATGATCCAAGAATCTCCCCATTTGGCATTGATGGCAATACTAACATTAATGTCAACACCAATCATCGATGAAAACAGGTAGACAAGGCATTAATGCACTACTTCAATAGTCATCTCAATCACATCAATGTGACTATCTCTCCCCCTTTGTAATTAATGGAAAAGGGTAGTTCTCTCCTTGGGGATGCTCCCCCTTCTTGAACTCTCCTTGGGGATTCTCCCCTATCTAAATTCCTTGGATCTTCCTCTGAATAATATCTCCCCTTTTGAACAAGGGGTATCACTCTGATGTAATGTTGAATATATATCGCTTATGTTCTCCCTATGACCAATGCTCCCCCTGGAATCATGCCTCTATCCTATGCATTTGATAAATCTCTCCCCCTATAATCATGGGAAGAAGAATGACTCCCCCTAAGGGTATGTCTCTGCAATATGAAAAATATGCTACAACTGCAATATTCTTTTACTGCAAATGCTATTGCTCAATTTGAACATAGATCAACAGTTCTTTCTATGATGATCCCTAGACCTGTCCATGCATCAACTCATGCTATACAATACATCATGAAGCAAGAGATATGTCAATAATGAAAATAGAGAATCATGAATAAAACATCAACCAAGTACATCATGTGCCATATTGTGTGGAAACCATGCACAACACCCATGTATATCAACCATGTACATCAACACCATACAATGTGCCAACCATGTACAACAATATCATAGAATAAGCTATAAGATATCATCAATGGAGTGTATCAAATATATGCTTCTACAAACATGCCAACCAAGTGTCGCAAATAAGTGTCATATCCATCATGATATGCCTCCACCATGATCCAAGTGCCATAACCATGCATCTCAATCAATCAAGTGTCTCAACTATATCATCCCATATATCATGTACCAAAGTATATGCTAAACAAAAATACCAATGGTGTACTTTAGCCAAGTACTCTCATCCACATACATACACCATCCATGAGTGTATCAACATGTATTAAACATGTATCACCACCTATACCAAGAAAGTACATTAACCATGCACCAATACCACAACAAGATGAACTACAATCAAGCTGTGCCCTCATATATGAATGCCATATTAACCATAGACCATGTGCCAATCATACTGTTAGTAGGTGCACCAAACATGCATCAAATAGAGATCAAGCTATGACTCATCAATGATGTACAACATGACCACCTCATCAACTCATCAACTACATGTCCCAATATGTATTCCATCCATATGCCAAATGCATGCACCAAGATATTCAACAAATATGGTTCCAATAATACATCATAAGATATATCAATGAAACTCAAATATGTACCATCCATGTACCCCAATAGAAAATCCTCAACCTCCATTCACTAGAGCAAATACTAAGCATCCAATATGTGCTAGAAGTGTGCCTCATTAGATCAATGATATCTCTAACTAGCATCATCATGATATATCTCATAACCAAAGTGCCATAACTTCACTGTCACAACCAACATTGTTCTTCAAAAGAAAAGTGTCTCAATCCACACTCTAGGGTTAGTACCATGCATCCAAGATATTCTTTCAATGCTTAACCATATGTCACCACCATACATACATTAATTATGTATGCCAACATGTAATCATGAAAACCTGCAACAAACAATGTCAGACCCTATAACAAACCATATCAGACCCTGAAAGACAAATTTATACCATCGTACCATGCTACAATTTATATGAATAACCTTTTCCCCAAGGCTTTACCAAAGATACGCAGCCTGCTGCACAGACAGCTCGCGTATGTATGCGACCTATTCATAGGTCAGCTCACATATGTATGCAACTGTTACCATTGTAACCCATGTATGTTTCTGAAGATGAAAAACTTGAGCTTCCCTTAAGTATTCCATTCTACTATGGTTGTTCAGTCTTCTTTACCCACTTATGAAGGTGTCCCTTCTTCTCAGAACTTGAGCTTTGAGCTTCCATATTTTCAAAAATGTCTTTCTTCCTAACTTCATGCCTTCTTCTAGTCATGATATATGAATTCCTCATCATGGACTTTCTTCTTGTGTTCCAAAAATCCTGGGATTTGTGACCAAATCCACTACAATTGTAGCATCTCATGATGTGACAGTGAGTAGCAATGTGTCCTACTTGATTACATTTCCAACATCTTAAGGTGTTATGAAATATTTCATTATCTCTCCTTGCATACAATCTGCACTCCAAATATTTGTGACCATATTCATTACATGAGTAGCAGTGACAATGTTCTTTTTTTTCATATCTTTGCTTTGGTGTCCATTTTGAAGGTGTCTTGAATTTGCTTTGAGATGTAAAGATGGATTATTTATGTCCTCCTTGTTTTGTCCTTTCCTTCCCTTGTGTAGATGGCTGACTTGCAACATTATTTCCATCCTTTGAGAGTGAGGGACGTACCTCATGCTTCTTTGAGGTGCTTGCTTCAACATGTGTATCTTATTTCTTGTATCCAAGACCTGATTTACCATTCAGTGATCTTTGACTATCCAAGATATCATTCAAGATTGTTGAGCTATTCAAGAATTTGTTTGACTTCTCTACTTTCTTTCTAAGATCAACAACTTTAGCTTCCAACTTATGACATGACTCTTCCTTTTCAATTACTTGATTCCTTAATAGTTCCTCTATTCTTTTGGCTTCTTCAATTTGGGTCTTTATATGCATATTAAATTCAAGACTTTTG
>ML817928.1:27759-39282 GCA_009831015.1 Picea engelmannii
ATAAAACAAATCTGAAATGGAGTAGACATCATCTTCAATTAATGGAATACAAATTTTTGTAGATACTTGTGTAGAAGTCTCTTCAAACTGAGATGATTTATCTTCCAGTGGATTTTCTACATTCTCTATCTTGTCAACATTTTGCATGCATTCTTCCTCTTTTCAAAGGGAATCCGACCTGAAACCGGAAGTGACCCACTTTCACATTTTTGGTTCTCATGCATGGGCCCAAATTCCCTTTGAAAAGAGGAAGAATGCATGCAAAATGTTGACAAGATAGAGAATGTAGAAAATCTATTGGAAGATAAATCATCTCAGTTTGAAGAGACTTCTACACAAGTATCTACAAATAATTGTATTCCATTAATTGAAGATGATGTCTACTCCATTTCAGATTTGTTTTATTAAATTCATGTGGAAGATATATGTCATGCATCTCAGGAGTCACATGCAGACACTTTTGCATGCACCATGCATGCATCTCAAGAGACAAAAAGGGATCCGCGCACATCATATGTCATTCTGATATTTTCTAAGAAAACTTTGCAGAAACAAATTGGATATTTGAAGTAGATATCATCTTGAATTAATGGAATACAAATTTTCGTAGATACTTGTGTAGAAGTCTCTTCAAACTGAGATGATTTATCTTCCAATGGATTTTCTACATTTTCTATCTTGTCAATCTTCACTCTGATACCATGTAAATGTGTTGAAACTTCACATAATAGATATAGTTAAACAATAATACACACATTTGCAGAGAGAAATGGAAAAGGAAGAAGAATGAGAGAAAGAATGGAAGAAATCTCATTAACCGTATTCCACACTCAAAGAGTGGATAATTTACAATAGATATAATATACACGAGCAAATAATTATCCATAGTGGTGGTCTAGAGTGATTTGGACACACACCAGCAGTTACAGGAGTAAACTGCCACCTAGTCTAGTCTCTCGGGCAATTACAAGAGTGAACTGCCACCTAGTTGAGTTAACTGGTCAACTAGTCTTCAGTTAACTGTCTGAATAGAGATTAGTGAGGAGTTAACTCAGGGAATCAAGGCTAATGCGCTAGTTTGGTGATGATCCCAAGGCAAGGTCGAATTAGCATGGCAATGATCCCAATGTTGCATGGTGTTGATCCCAATGCAACATCTAAACTCAACTCAACTAGTCAAACTGAAGTGTCAACTGAAAGAGAATATTCTCCATGTAGAATATTCTCCCCTAAAATATAGGAGACTGAATAATGACTAATTATGACTAATAAACAAGGAATAACCTTAGGAAAAATAAATCCTAGGTGTGTGTGAAGTAACTCCAACACGGGGAAGTGAATCTTGAAGAAGAACTCATTAGTGCCTTAGAAGATATAGAAAGACTTGGGGGAAATAATAAAAAACAAAAAGAGAAATTGCGGAAATATGAAAATAAGGATCATGATCTTGATGAAATAGAAAAATAGTTGGCATCCTAAAGACTCAACTGGAAGAAGAAAAAATGATAGAATAAGTCGTGAGAAGCCAATTGAAAGTAAAGGAAGAAAAATGCAAGAAGCTAGAACCTAAAATAGTTTCCTTAAGAAAGGAATTAGAGAAAACAATTGATTAGTTGAATAGAATCTTGAAGTTTGGAAATAGTATTGAACTCTTAGATAATATTTTCCAGTTTCCAAAGGTCACCATTCATTGAGACAAATCTTGTTTACAAAGAAAAACAAAAGACCCTCGAGGGAGATGCAAGCACTAAGGTCACAAAGCCATCATAAAAGGAAAATGAAGAAAATCCTAAAATCTATGCTAATATTATAAAACGCTACATCAACAATCAAAGAAACAATAGGCAATAAAATGATGACAAGTAGAAACCTGATTCTTCTCACAAGAACAACAAGTATGAGTTCAGAAGAGTTGTTCCACCAAGAAGGCCTTTCACAACCTGATACCAAAATATATTTCTTGGATATTGTTTTCTTGCAATAATTTTGGTCATAAAACACTAGATTGTAGAGCTTATGCAAGAAGTGATCATGTGAGAGATACAAAATAGAGGTTCTTATAAGACATCAATAATGATTAATATGTGAGAAACAAAACTAGAAATTCTCATGGGTTTGTTGATAGAAAATACAATTCATTTGCTCGTCTACTTGATTACAATGTTGAATGTTATAAGTGAGATAACTATGGGCACATAGAATTTGAATGTAAAAGTGGCATAATAAAGTATTGTAAACAAAAAATGGAAGAAGATTCTCTTACCAAGCATAGACAAGAATACACAAAGGTGTGGAAAAGGAAGCAATAAGAACTGAAGAAGGAAGAATTTGGACTTGCCATGTATGCTCAATACAAAGGAAGTCAATGGTACATTGATAGTGGATGTTTAAAACACATGACAGGAGATTAGAACAAATTTCTCATCCTAAAGGAAGAAAAATGAGGCAGTGTTACCTTTGGGGATAATGCTTTTGCATGGATAGTTGGAAAAGGCACCGTTGGTCTTGATAATGGAAAGACTAAAACACAAAATATATTGTATTTTGAAGGGTTAAAACACAATCTTCTAAGTGTTAGTCAAATGTGTGATTAATTTTACAACGTCACATTTCATTCCAAAGGGTGTGAGATAAGGAAAGCAGGTTCAAGAATATTAGTGGAAAATCCAAATAGAGCCCCGATCAATGTATACATTCTTGATGAAGTCGAAGGAGAATTTTTTTTTATGGGAGTGATATCTCTCTCATATCATCAATAAATGGAAGCACAAGGTCAAGGGGAGCATCCCTTTCCCATTGATGTCAAGGGGGGGAAAGTTGTAAACATAGGAAGAATTTTAGACACAAGGATAGTTGTAGCGAGGGGGAGTATTACATAATTGACTAAGGGTTGTCATTAACCACAATGGGGTAGATTGTTGGAAATATTGTTTTCATTGATGCAAAGACATCGGGTACTAAATATGTCCAAGATAAATATTACAAGATGGATATTGTTGGAAATATTTTTTTTGGATTTTTTATTCTCAATTTGGATAAGCTATCTTCGAAGGAATTTTTACTCTAAATACCTAGCTCAAATGGGAGAATATATTATATGGTTTGAAATCATATTCCAATACCTTTCCAATGGTATATAACACTCTCTCTAAATCCTTAAGAATGAGGAGATACAAAAATTTTTGTGAGACAACTAGGAAGAAAGTTCAGGTTGACCCATTGAAACAACCCTCATTGCGCAACACAAAGGTAAAAAATAAAACAATTTTTTTTTCTTGTTTTATTATTATTTGTTTTTAAAAAGAAAATGTACATAACACAACCAAAACACAAGCCTAGTAATAAAATTTATTTACCTTTTCAAAGGAAAAGAGCGAATTTAATCCATCAAGATCTTATTAATGACAACAATATTCTTCGAGTTCAAAGATACTGGCTCAACAAGATATTCACGTGAAAGCTCATCCTACTCTCTTATCACCAAGGGAATTTATTTGTAAAAATTTTCACGGTTATTCAATTTATAAACTCACTATAATTAAATAAATTCAAGCCAACTTACTCGATGTCGTTGACCAAATATTAAACCAATCTTATTATAATGTGCAAGTATCATCAATGGGGGTAGTCTCATGCTCAAAAGATGGAGGCTCGGTTTTAATCCTACAACTGAGTTCTTCAGTCACAGGCATGTCTCGGTCCTGCTACCTAGTCTCCCTCTTCAACTCTGGAACCAACAAGCGCTTGAACTTATTGGGACCTCCTTAGGGATATTTTTAAGAGTGGATGCAAACTGTCTAGCAGAGACAGACAAAAGAATGGCTAAGATATACGTGGAGATTGACATTCAGGCTGGACTTCCTGAAATCTTAGAAATAGATTGGCGCAATCAACTGATCACACAATGCCTGGACTATATTGGCATCCCTTTCCAATGCTCCTTTTGCCGCAGAACAGGGCACTTGAGAAGGGACTGCCATAAGTTTCCTCGACTGGGCATTGTTTTGGATCCAGCAGAGGAGCCAAATTTTGACGGCTACATCTCCTCACCAAACCATTTTGCTGAAGAGAAGGCACCCAACTATGGGTGTGATTCAAATCCTTCTGATGACTCCTTAGTAGGTAAGATCCATTTACTTTGTCCCTCTCTCTATAACACTTTCTCTTCTTGGGACAGAATGTACATTGCTAATCAAGAGAATTTGATCTTGGGTTCTGGAGCAAAGGCCATGGTTTCGGTCTTTTCTGACCCCACATCTCTTCCCCCCTCAACTGAGCCTATCCTAACTGGTAGCGCCTCCATCCCTTATCCAGCACCTGAAACTCACCCAACACAACTAGCTCCTTCCACTTTGGTTCCGGGTACCCCGTCTACAGTATCTATTGATGAAACACCAAACTCTTATACATTACCTGGATACTCTGAACCGAGCCAATCTGAACTACAACTTGAATCCTTGTTTTCGACAGCTACACCAACACACTCTCTAACTTTTGACTCATTACCTATCCATACCTATCTTGGAAAATCTATAATACAACCCAACATACCTCTACCAGATCAACCATCCTCTTCAAACATTCCCACTTCATCAGAACCAGACCCTCATTGGTCTAGAGGTATTGGGCTTGAACTTTCTCCTTTGAAAACCCGCAGTGCTCGCAAGAAAACTCTGTCTGGTTTGAAAGGAACGAGGAACTCTGCTACGGTCACAAATCAAGGGGCGCTTAGAGGATTAAAATCCCTAGCTAGAGGTAATTCATGATCCTACTATCCCTCAACATAAGAGGGGTCAGAGGAGCCCTGAAATTTGCCTCCATGCGAAGACTTTTGGAAAAGACACAACCGTCAATTATATTTCTGCAAGAAACACTTGTGATTGCTTCCGCAGCCAGGGATTTCATTCATCGACTCAGGCCAAACTGGTTGACCTGCGCGGCAAGCTCGGTGGGCACCTCGGGAGGAATTTTGGCCGCATGGGACCCTTCTCTCTTTGATCTTTGACCGATGCTCAGCCCTGGAGGGATTCTTCTAACAGGCTACATCTTTGAACTAAAGTCTTCCTTCAACTTTCTCAATGTATATGGACCATGTACTGATCGCAATGCCTTCTGGGAGCGTCTGGATGATCTCGGACTCTTGGCGGCTCGTAACCTTATCTTAGCGGGAGATCTTAACTTAACCCCTAGTCCATTAGAGACATGGGGTCAAAAAGCGATCACTGATCCTCACATGAGATTCTTTAAACAAGTGTTTTTCAAGAACAACCTAATTGATCTGAAATCGACCGAGCTTTTACCTACCTGGAGAAATGGTAGACAAGGTCTGGACAGCATTGCCAAGCGACTTGACCGATTTCTTATCTCTGAAGAGGTACTTTCACCATCTCGTTGTTCACGTGCTTGGGTAAATTTACCATTTCTTTCGGACCACGCTGCCATATGTCTACAAATTGGTTTGGGTCGCTATGGGGCGGGCCAGCCTTTCAAATTTAACCCATTATGGTTAAAGGAGATTTCTTTTAATAGATTGGTCAGATCGACGTGGAAGGACTGTTTTGTTTCAGTGCCTGGTGATCCGCAAGATAATTTGGTAAGAAAATTAGCCATCTTAAAGAAGCATACATCTATTTGGCTAAAAAACAAAAAAACGTGAGGAGAAAGCCGCCATTAACAAGATTGACGAGGAGTTGGCTGCTCTATTTCGTTTACAACTTCTAAATACTGCAAATTCGAACATCAATTGTAGAATCTGTGAGCTGGAGAAAGCCCGATCAACCTTCTTGTGTGAAGATGAGGAGAGGTGGCACTTAAAGAGCAGGATGCTCTAGCTTGAGGGTGGGGATAAAAACACCCGGTTCTTCCATAGATTTGACAGTGCTCTTAGATCAAAGGAACAACTGTGGGATATTGAAGAGGAGGATGGCACTAAACATCATGCCCAGGAAGCTATTAAAGCGGCTGCTGATCACCATTTTAAAGCCTTTTTTTAGGTCTCTACTGCACCAAGCCTCAATGCACAGGTGGAGTTAGCTAGCCGTTTCCCTAACATGGTGACAGCAGAGGAGGCACTAACCCTGGAATCCCCCTGTAAAAAGGAGGAATTATTGACAGTTCTCAAGGGTTTCAAAAAAGAAAAGAGTCCAGGACCTGATGGATGGTCGGTTGAATTATACCTTCATTTCTTCGACATTATGGGTCAGGAACTGCTGGATGTCGTGGAGGATGCTCGTTTAAGAGGTGCGATAAATCCTCAGCTTAACAACACCTATATTGTCTTGATTCCAAAATCCAATCTACCTAAACACTTCAAAGACTATCTTCCCATTTCACTTTGCAATCTATGTTATAAACTAATTTATAAGATTATCGCCAATAGAATTCGCCCTTTACTCTCCAAAGCTCTATCGGAGGAGCAACTTGGCTTCCTGAAAGGTAGACATATTTTAGATGCAGTTGGTGTAGCTTAGGAATGCATACACACCTTAAAGACTAGAAAGCAACAAGCCATTCTTCTCAAGATGGACCTCAAGCAAGCTTTTGACTGTGTCAATTGGAACTTTTTGCACCTTATTCTTTTGCAGAGCGGTTTTGGGCGAGCCACTACCAATTGGATTTTAAGTTGTATTACATCGACAACTCTGGTTGTTCTGATCAATGGGGAACCCACAAAAACTTTTCGATGCAAGAGAGGGCTCCGTCAAGGATGCCCTCTATCACCACTACTTTTTATCATGATTCTTGAAGGGCTTAGCATCTTACTCAAAAACAGCCAAGCGGAGGGCCATCTTTCTGGAGTCAATTTCTCAGGGTTGTCACACATCCTACACATTCTCTTTGTTAATGATGTGCTATTTTTGACAGAGGCCAGTCTTTCCGAATGGTCCCTTATTCACTCCATCATTAGTACCTTCTACGCAGCCTCTGGACTGGTGATAAATCTTCAAAAATCTCTCTTCCTTTCTTTGAATACACAGGAGCCATTCTTAACAAATTTGAAAGATTTGTTCGGTATTAATGCAGCAGACCTACAGGAGGGGTTTTCCTACCTTGGTTTTTTCATCAAATCCTCCAGATATTCTAACAATAATTGGCTTTGGCTCCTAGATAAATTTGAAAGAAAAATTCATCATTGGTGTAACAAGCTACTCTCCATGGGAGGGAGATACATTCTCATAAAAGCTATGTTGGAAAGCCTTCCGGTCTATTGGATGGCGCTTGCAAAAATCCCGGCCACAATTCTTAGCTCTATTCATCAGCGTATTTTCTCCTTTCTATGGACTGGTAGCAAGACTACTAGTTATCATCTATGCAACTGGGAGACAATTTCTAAACCAAAGAAGATGGGCAGATGGGGCCTCAGGAATCTGCCCTTCTTCAACCGGGCGCTCTTGGCAAACACCCTCTGGCGCATTCTTATGAAGCCTGGCCTCTGGAGTAAGGTTATCAAGGATAAATATTTCCCTCAGATACCGGTTCATTTCTGGCTCAGATCGGCCTCTGAGAGACCCACAGAAGGCTCTCAGACCTGGAAACACCTTTTAACAACCCTTCCTATCATTCTTCATTGGCTCTCATGGGATCCTGGTAACAGACATCTGATTGAAGTTGGAAGGGACAGTGTGCTGGCATTGGGCAAGCTTGCCATGCTTTCCACAGAACTGCTGAAGCACCTTCAACATAAAAATCTTTTCTTCCTTTATCAGTTCAATTCTTTTCACAGCAGGGGTCATTTGAGCGATCGCTAGCTCAATAGCGAGGAGATAGATTTGGGCGTTGATCTTGCAATTGAATGGGATGGATATACGCGCAGACTTAGGGATACGGGCATCCGTCTTCAGGACAGGCCCGATTCGCTCATGTGGATGGGAGGGGACAGATCTGGTGCCCTCACTGCAAAGAACGCCTACAATGCTTTAGCTGCAAAGTGTTGGACCTTTTCAACTGAGCGAGGGCGCGGCAAGATCTGGAGGAGTGACTGTCCGCTCAAGCAGAAGCTATTCACCTAGCTTTTACTCGAAAACAAATTATTGTTGTGGCCGAATCTACAAGCTCGAGGATGGACGGGGCCCAACCGTTGTAGCCTCTGCAAGTCAAACGTTGAGACAAGTGCCCATGTCTTCATAGAATGCTCTTTTACCAGATCCGTTTGGCATTTATTAACACCGACTCTTTTTCTCACATCCTATTGGTCAGGTAACAGCCTTTCTCATTGTTTCTAGAATTGGTTGGGGGTCTCAACGAACCAGGTGAAGCTCCCAATCCTTCTCTGCTGGCATGTATGGAAGCACAGGAACGCGGCATTGTTCGAATACAAGATACCTTCCTCCCACAGGGTGGCCAGCACTATCTTTGCCGAGATGGCCGTGGGCAGGAATCTGTCACCGACCACAAAACCTTGCAGATCCATCTTCAACATTCCACTAGATAAAGTTGTGGCCTGGTTCGATGGAGCGGCTCAACAGGATGGCTTATTCTGCGGGGCGGGTGGGATGATTTCCATAAACTCTCAGACTTGTTACCGGTGGACACTAAACTGTGGGACTGGATCCAATACGAAGGATGAACTCTTGGCAGCGTGGGCGTCTTGTATTCTGGCAAGTTGTTTACATATCAATGAGCTCCTACTGCTTGGTGACTCCAAACTTATCATTGATTGGTTAAACGGGCGCGCTGACTTCCATGTTGCGGACCTGGCGAGCTGGAAGGAGAGAACTCGTGAAGCGACTCAGTTGTTTCATCTTCTTACTTTCTCTCACATTTACAGGGAGGAAAATATTGAGGCTGACACACTTTCAAAAAAAGCGTTGTCTTTACCACCGGGACACATTTGTTTTACTAGATGGGAAGAAGGCAATGAGGGACCTTCCTCGCTGATCATTCTTTGAAAGGCCCACTAGCCTTGAGTGATGCCCACCCATGGGATCGACATTGGTCTCGTTGTGACTAGTTACATCTTTATTTTGTTTGGATAGTATGATTCATAGGCATAGTTCTTGTTTTCTTGTGATAGACCAGCTATATTAGCCTTGTACACTTTTATAACCTTTTGATTATAAAGCGTATTTTTTTCGTTAAAAAAAAAAGTATCATCAAAAGAATCATTAATGGTATTCCTTGATATTTATTGTAAAACACAAATCGCTAAAGAAAGAACTAGATTAATATAATTTCCCTTCTCTTTTTTTTCACCATACTTTATAATTTCACTTTGTTTAGTTTAGATATATACAAATTATATATATATATATATATAATTTGTATATATCTAAACTTTTATTGTGGCTATATAATATAAACATATGTTTTTTTATTGTTAAATCCTTTACTTCTTAATTTAATTACTGTAACTTAATTTACTAAAGCACATAGGTTAAGAATATATCCAGATTAGATCCACGTTTCACATAACGAAACAAGATATTAAACTCATCGATATTTAAATATAAGGATCAATTTCTGGAAAATTCGGATTAATTCTTGGAATACCCGACTCTAATGTCGAGTAAACTAACTGAAAACAAGGAAAACATTCTAAAATCTTCAAGTGTTTCAAAACTATACAGAATCAACAAGAGACACTCATACAATATTTTACAGCAAATTCAAATTCGCACTACATCTATATCTTAAAGATTTCAATTTAATTTTTCTACTTATCGTAAGGACTTGAATGGTACATTGCAAATTTTCTTCCTCAACAAAAATATCCTCGTATAAAATTTGGAAACATATATAATAAAATGGTCTTGAATTTACATCGTAATATCAAATTGATTATTTAGTAACTTACAATTAAATTACTATAACCATAAAGTAGTGAAAATAGATGTATCTTATCCATAGGAACTTGTTCAATGCTCCCTTCCTTTCGCTTGCAATTCAGATGATTTCAATGGTACCTCCTCGTAAATGCTAGGGGTATTATTCTTCCCTCTTATCCCTCTAAGCCACAAAGAGGTCACACATAGTAAACTAAAAATAAATAGCACCAAAACTTACCTTGCAAGGAAGAGATTCCAAGTTTTGGAACCGAACTCTCATAAGTAAACTCGTTCAAAACAAAATTGGCAGCATAATAGTACTTTCAAAGTGAGATCCCTCTCCTTTCATCTCCATTTATTTTATAAAAAAAATTCCAATGACACATGTCCTCATGCAAAAATAATTAATTTTTAATAATTTAATTAAAGGATTATTCACCCCTACATGTGTCACACTTTCCCCAAGTTGCACATGTTAATTCCCTTTTATTTTATTTATTTAGGAATTTCCCCTCACATTCCCCAAATTGTTTCTATTTTTCCTCTTAGTTGTCCCTTAGTTCCCCAATTCTTCATTTATTTTGTGTCCCCTAACTAGATTTTAGTTTGAGTTGGATTAAGAGTCTTCTTTTAGTTACGATTAGTGGTAGATTGACAGAAGATGATACTCTATGTGGACCACCTATTCTCTCATGTTTTAATTTATTTTTATTTAAAAATCTCTTTTATTATTCTCATGCACACATGTGCATCTACCCACTTTATTCTTATTGTTTTATAAACTTAACTCATTAGTCTAATCCCTTTATTCCCCTTTTGTGTTTTAATTTAGTCAAACATACTAGACTTAGAATCTTGTTAGATTTCTTAGTTATAAATTAAAAATTAGTTAAATACTCTGTTCTAACAAGGTCTAAACGATTTTTATTATATTTTCTAGGCCATTTAGATTTTTGTTGATTCACAATTTGCTTACGTGATGTGCCCTTGAAGACGCACCTCCATGCTCCAAAGTGACACTTGTCTTTTGATTTGGATTTATGTAGGAACACAATGAAATACAGAAATACACATAAACACATAGATGCAGTGGAAATAAGACTTCATTTCATTAATAACAAATGAATGAAATATGCTTACAGACAGAATGGAAATAAACTAGCTAGGGCGTTGGTAGCTTATCTCTGAGAAGAGATGTGGTGGCTACTGGCCTTTGAACTGTGTTACAATGAGGCTCGAAGGCCTATTATTATTGAGAAACAATGGAAAACTCTAAACATCCAAAGACCTAACCCTAGGAGATGAAACCCCAAGACTATGGGCCCCGTTTGGGTAAGTTGGTATATCAACTTCCCGGGGACGTAACTTTGGAATACGATCTCCGTTTGACGCGTTCTATACCTCGTTAGAAAGATCTATCTGAGGAATACAACTTTTGGGTGAGCAACATGATCTAAAACTCTTGTTTCTCCCTGTTTTCCCAAAAAACGTTGTTTAAGGCCTCAAAATGGCTCTGAAAGTTCAGGACCTGAAAAACTGCTAAAAATAGTAAACTGTGTGGAAACTAAAAAACTGAAAGAAGAAATGGTGGGGGTCCAAGTGGAATAGGTGGGTGACCACCAATATCCACTTGGATCATTCCTCCCCCCTTAGGAAGCAATGGTCCCCATTGCGTTGAGTTCCTCCATGAGATGAGGAAACTTCTGCTGAACTTGGTCCCTGGTGAGCCATTTGCCTTGGTGAAGGAGTTGGCCTGCTT
>ML817928.1:53294-69718 GCA_009831015.1 Picea engelmannii
GGAAAACATTAAATTCCACCACAAGACAAATCTCCATACCTTCTCAACTATTACTACTCATCCTTCCTCCCTAACCTACTTCCATCTCCATTCCTATCCTTCCTCTGCTAGACTATCTTGGAGCGTCAACTATATTGACCTAATCCCAAATAGAACCCGTAAGCGGAAGTGTCGCTATCTCGACCAAGCTTCCCTAGCAGGCATCTGACAATCATCATCACATGTCTTGGGGAGCATGAACTAACATTGTCCTCCCATGAATTCAGGTTTCAGAAGATATACGGCAGGAAATGCCTCCACCCCTCCTAATCATAACTAGGGTCCACACCCTACAATGGAATATACAGTGGCACTGTGTTGCTAGGGGTTTTGTCATCGTTTATTCAGTTTTGGGCAGTGTCATCACCTGAAATCATGCACTGGTCCACATATCATAGCAATGCATCCAAACCAATATAACTTCACATACAATATTCATACCATAATGTTTCTTGGCTAGTGGTCATGATATCCACTTTCATCATGTTTATCCCTTCGCTATTTCATAGCCCATAACCTGCATATTAGTCTGTAACACAAACTCATACATTTGTATGCACATATACACTAGTATGTATGAGGTTTCTTGACTTACTTACTGATAATGTCGGTTACTTGTTATGAATGTGTGAACCATGTTTCTTTTCCTTTGACCATAAGATACCTTAACTTCGGGACGAAGTTTCCTGAAGGGTGGGTGTATGTAACAACCCTAGTTGAATATATGCTTAGGGATTATTAAGTAAAATTTATTAGGTATTTAATTTTACTTAATAATCCCTAAGCATATATTCAACTAGGGTTGTTACAGTGATACATTTCCTTAAGGTGATCGAAACCCAAGGTTTTGATTTGAAATTCCTGCAGAATTAGAATTCTCCTGCTCAATGCATCAACAACCTTATTAGCATTTCCAGAAATATGTTTGATGACAAAAGCCAAATTTTGCATAAACTCTATCCACTTAGCATGTTTCTAGTTCAACTTCTCATGTTTGTTAATGAATTGCAACACATTATTATTTCTATACAAAACAAACTCCTTTGGTACGAGATAATGTCTCCATCTCTTCAATGCTCAGATTATGGCATAAAACTCTTTGTCATATGTGGAGTACTTTTGTTTCGCTTCATTCAACTTCTCACTGAAATATGCAACATGTTTATTGTCTTAACTTAAGACCACTCCAATTGCAACTCCACTTGCATCACACCTTACCTGAAACATCTTTCTGAAATCAGGTAGAACAAAAATTGGTTGTTCAGTTATCTTCTCTTTCAATATGTTGAAGCTCCTCTCAATCTCTTCTATCCATTTGAAAGACTTATGTATTTTATTTACTGTATCCATCATCTGAGCACTAATCCAGATAAAATTCTTGATGAACTTTTGATAAAGACTTGCTAACCCATGGAAGCTCCTTACCTCAAAGATAATCTTTGGTGACGGCCATTCCTTGATCGCTTTCACCTTTCCGGGATCCATCTTCAACTCATTTGAAGAAATAACAAAACCCAATTATATGAGCTTTGTCTTCACGAAAGAGGAATTTTTCAAATTTATTAACAACTTCTCTTGCTGCAGCCTCCTCATCACCAATGCTAAATGTCTTAGTTGTTCTTCCTTACTCTTGCTAAATACTAGTATATCATCTAGATACACAATCCCAAACTTACCAATGAAATCCTTTAATACTTCATTCATTAGTCTCATAAAAGTTCTTGGGGAATTTGTTAAGCCAAACGACATAACAAGCCATTCATATAACCTCTCATTCATCTTGAATGTTGGTTTCCACTCATCACATTCTCTCATCCTGATCTGGTGATATCCATTTTTCAAGTCTATTTTTTAAAAATGGTTAGCTCCGCTTAAGCAGTCCATCAAGTCATCCATCCTTGGTAACAAAAATATGTATCTGATGGTAATCTTGTTTATGGCCCTCAAGTCCATACACATTCTCCATCCTCTATCCTTATTTGGACTTAATACAGTTGGCACTTCACATGGACTCAAACTTTCTCTGACCAATCTTTTGTCTAACAGATATTGAACTTGTCACTTCACTTCCTCATTCTCCTGAGGCGTCAATCTGTATGCTGCTTTATTTGGCAGGCTTGCTCCTGGTATCAAGTCAATATGATGGATGATTCTCCTAATAGGTGGAAATGAGTTTGGAAACTCATCCACTACAATATCAACAAATTTCTCTAGTAGATCCTGAACTTCCTCAGGCAGATCCTCCAATGAGGTACTGGTAAGGATAACCCTTGGTTTCCTCACTACAACAAACTACATCTCATGTTCCTTATTTACTTCACTCATGAGTTACTTCCCACTCATGAGAAGTATGCTCGTGCTGGCTACCTCTAATCCAGGTGGATATTGGTGGCCACCCACCTTTTCCGATTGGCTCAAAACAATTTTCTAACAATTTTGGCAATTTACTATTTTCAGCAGCTTTTAACTGTTGGGGCCATTTTGAGGGCCCAAATGAATTTTTTTTGAGATATATGTTCTCAATGATATCCAAAGGAAATATTTATCCTCCCAAATGATTCTCCTCGATGATACCTTTCCAACGAACTATCATACACCTAAAACATATATCGTATGCAAAAGTTACGACCCTGGGAAGTTGATGCACCAACTTACCCAAACGGGGCCCACATGACTTTTGGTGCTTCATCTCCTAGGGTTAGGTTTTTGGATGTCTAGGGTTTTTGGCATTTTGGTTTATTGTAAAAAGGCCTTCGGATCCTCATTGTAATCATCTTCTTGCGAATGCGAGTAGCTGTCACATCTCTTCTTAGAGATAAGCTGCCACCATTCTTGCGAGTCTTTCACTCTGTATTTTTACAATCTCTGTACATTTCTTTCATTAATAGAAATCGTGTATTACTGTACATATGTGTTTATGGTTGCATATCTGATTCATTTCTGTTATATTATTGAATATTTGCGATATCTCTATGCATTCTTTATTATATCTCCGCTCTCATTTCATGCCGAAAATAATTTGGATCATCCTCTTTCACCTTTTCCTTGATTGGAAGCAACATGTGTGTCTTACCATTCTTCTCTAAGGTGTACGTGTTTCTCCTCCCATCATTAATAAAATTCCTATCATATTTCCAATTTCTTCCCAACAAAACATGGCAAACATCCATAGGAATCACATCACAGAGGATCTCATCCCTATATCCTCCTATTTTAAAATTAAGCAGGCATTGTTGAGTAATTGTTACCTGATGACCTTTCTACAACCATGAGACTTTGTACGGTGTCAGATGTGCAGTTGTCTCCAGCTCTAGCTTTTCCACCATCTCTATGGATACTAAGTTGTCAGTGCTCCCACTATCAATTATCACCTTGCAAACTCCGTCCTTCGTTTTGCAAGCAGTCCTAAACAAATTGTTCCTCTGCACTGGCTTTTCGACTTCTGGCTCTTGTTTCGAAAAAAACTTATTCATCATCAGGGACCTTCCATCCTCCGTGCCTTCTGTCTCAACATCCTACTTCTGCACTTCCAAAATGTGAGATTCACCTCCTCTCTTTCTCTTGGGGAAAACTGAAGATATATGTCATGTCTTTCCATAGGCATAACACCTCACTTATCCTCCTCTGCCTCTTCCTCTACCTCTGGGAAAAGAACTTTTAACACCATTTTGCCTTCCTTGGGAACTTCATCCTCTCTCAGAGTGACTATATGGTTTCTCCAGTTCATCTCTGGGCCTCTGTGCCTTATCTTGGGCAACTCCTTTGACTTTGTTCAAGCTTCGACCTTTGTTCTGTTGACTCTGCTTTCTAGCCAACTTCTCTTTTGCTTTCAAAACCATCTGATATGTGTCCTCTACAGTCTTGAATGTCATAATACCGAGTTAATCTTGAATTTTGTATCTTAGGCCATTAATGTATCTGGCAACCTTATCCTCATCTCTTTCTCTCTGTCCATCTCTAATGTTCAATTTGTAGAACTCTTTTGTGTACTCCTTCATAGTCAATCCTCTTTGTCTCAGGTTCTGCATCCTTCTGAACAGATTTATCTGGTAATCCTTGAGCATGAATTTCACCTTCAACTTGGTTACCATTCGATCCCAACTCTTGATATTTTTCTTACCTTTTCTCCTTCTGTCGACCTGTAGTTCATCCCACCACAGTGCCGCATGTCCTTTTAGCCTAGTGACAACATGTCTTACCTTTTTCTCCTCTTCGACATCCTCATAGTCAAAATACTTATCCATTGCTCGAATCCAGTCAAGAAATTCCTTGGTGTCTAAATTTCCTTCATACATCGGGATGTCAATCTTCTCTCTTGCACCCAATTTGACAACCGCTCTCAACAAGCATTCTTCCGCAGCATCCTCAGCTATAGCTTCTACTTCAACTTCTACGTTTTTGATTTCTGCCTCATTGATGTCTCCAACATCGGGTGCTCTCCTTTGTGTCATTTCCATGGCATCTAGCCTCGCAAAAAATTCTCTCATCTCCTTTTCCATAGCTCTGTTGGCTACAGGTGGATCAACACATATTCTAGGCGGAATTGTGCTGACATTTATCTCCCTCCCTACAGAAGTCAATTTTGTACTCTGATTTGATACCACTCCTAGAACAAACCCTGCTTCCCTCCAAAGGGTTGCTTGACCTCCTGGTCTTGGATCATTTTAACCTATGATTTATAGCTACTCCTTGGGTCCCCATGACACCCAAAATTACCTTACCCACACACACAGGCTTCTTCCACATGTGACCACGACTATGACCATGGGTCTGCCTCCTTCGCAGTTTCAGATTTCGAGGATATTATGAATCCTCTCTTCACTCCTTTTCAAAGCACTCAGCCCTGAGTCTCCAAACTTATGCCATGCATCTCCTTAGGTCTGTCGTCCCCACAATGGTTCAGATTTCGCGACTCGTGAAATTATAGATCTTTCATCCACAACCTCCAAACTCCCGACTTTCAAACTCTTGGATCCCATCGCCATGTGTTCTCTTGTGAGCAACGATCGATATTGAGTCGCGACTTTGGATTTTTCAACCCGAACTTCATCAAGGTTCCAACTTGTCGAACTACAAAATATTAGAATACTTCACAACTATCCCCTGTGTAGCTTTACTAGATCTAACAGTCTAGAATCATTCTTCTCCTCCTGAGAACGAATCTTACACTCATTGGCTTCGACAATAAATCCAAGGTCTCCTTCCCTTGAAACTTTTTGTCACTCTCTTTCTTGAGATTTCCTTCTTTGATTTGTTCCTCTGAACAACCTCTTCGATACTTAGTCGAATTCCTGCCATGTGCACACCTTGCAATAGACTTCGCTCCTCATTCACTTCTCTGCGAGTGATTTCGCACCACTTGCGACTGTTCTACAACCTATTTTAACACTCTCGTGACTGAATCACACTATCCTCCTTGAGTCTTCGAGTCTGAAAAACTCTATTCTTCACTCCTTTCATATGAATAAGTTCCACTATCTTTTCTGAGCTTTAGAGTCAAAATAGACTTAGTCATTCACTCCTTGTGGACACTATGCACACCTTGCACCCACTCATGTAAAAGAAATAATTGGGGCTTATCTATTTTCCAAAATAAATCATACATTCAACAAAGAAAATGTATTCATGGATTCAAGAACATAAATAAAAAAGAATTTAAAAATAACAGAAAAGCTAACATTCATTCAGATAGATACACAATTAACATACTTTTGAGACAATATATCTCTGTTATATTCATCCACTAAAACTGGTATACATACATACACTGTTCTTCACTACTCCTCGACCTATATCAGATAGGTTCAACTATTGCTTAGTTCTTCTCTATCCATAGCAATAACAAACATCCATGCTAACAACAATCTCTCTTGGGCAATATTTACAAATCTTTTATACAAAGAGATGCTCTTCGAGCATTCCCACCCAACTACTCTACACTACTTTAAATGGATTTAAATGACATCAACTACTTAACACCTATTACAATAAATATTGTGTCAGACAGATAAGAGCGCAAGCTCCAAATCTCTACTGTGATCCGATCAGAAAACAAGACACATTTCCACACATTCATGTTTCAAAAAGTTTTGTCAGATATCTCATTAATACATTGATCATTTTTGAATTAAAAATATTTCAAAATGTGTGCCCAACTGTTCTCCACACTCTTACTTTGTTGGTGATGCTCCTGCATCAACTTGTTTTCTCTTAGACACTGTAAAACCAATATCAAGTGTTCACCGTGCTCTTGTTTTGTCCAAGAATAAATCAATATATCATTGATAAATACTTGTACAAACTTTTCCAGATATTTGTGGAATACCTTGTTCATTAAAATCATGAATATTCCTGGGGAATTCGTCAATCCAAATGGTAATAAAATAAAATCATAGTGTCCAAATCTCATCTTAAATTCAATCATCGGGATATCTTACTCCTTAATTCACAACTGATGATATCTCGGCCTCAAGTAAATCTTTGAAAACACCGTTCCTCCCTTCATCCGATCAAAAAAATCATCAATCCTTGGAAACAGATATTGGTTCTTTATCATAGATTTGTTCAATTGACGATAGTCAGTGCAAAGCCTCCACAATCCGTCCTTCTTTCTCAGAAAAATAACTGATGCACCCCACAGTGATATGCTTGGATGTATAATTCTCAAATCCAACAACTCCTTCAATTGCATTGTCAAATCCTGCAATTCCAATTTCAACATCCAGTATGGCATTCTTGCAATAGGTTCAGTTCCAGGTTTCAAATCTATGGTAAAATAAAATTCTCTTTCTGGCAGTAAACCTAGTGATTCCCCAGGAAAAAGATCGACAAACTTTGATACTACAGGAATATTTTCTAATCCTTCCATGTCCCCCTTTTCGTTAAGAACTAAGATGGAGTATAACTTACACCCCTTGCACGTACTTTTTTGTAATCGTAAGGAAGAAATAAATATCAAAGAAACTCCCTGGTTTCTTCCCACGATTACTCTACTCTGTCTAAAATCATCCATCAAACTTAACTGTTTCGTATTGTAGTTAAGCATCACATCATGTGATTCTAACCAATTCATTCTGATCACTATATCATAAGATCCCAAGATTGTAACATACAGGTTTACACTTTTCACGCAATCACCCAAGTTAATGTTACAATCCTAACGTTTCCTCCAAACTTTTGCATGGCACCAGATGTCATTCCACATGTCTAAACTCATCTCGTTTGACTTCCTTCGCCTTAATTATTTTAAGAACAACACTAGATATAAAAATTTCAGTAGCTCCTAGATCTATTAAAATACTAAAATGATGATCGGTGATCATACCTAACATCTCGAGAATGGTGGACTGGTGCTCGACTTGGCAGTTGTTCATTGCTGCATGTATCCTCTTGGCCTTTCCCAAATATCCAACTGTAGTTGGTCCCGATGATCTGCCAACTCTTTCCTTCTCAATAGGACAATCTCTCTGGTAATGTGGAACTCCACGTGTACAACATCCATTTTTTGGTGAGGTGCTCCTAGTCCTAGAAGTAGAAGTTGTTGGTCTAGGAGTCTATTGTACTCATCTATTCTGTGGATTAGATCTAAACTATTGGTGTTGTTGTGGATGATGGTGTTTCTCCTACTGTGGTCATTTGATAAAGGTCCTTTGGGTGTATCACGGTGCCCTGAAGTTTGTATTTCTTTTGTCTAATGTTGAGACACTCTAATAGGTGTCCGTCCTATATATATGAAAGGAATTCTTCCATGAAACCCATTGTTCATCTCTTCCTCAATAATGATGTCCTTCTAAAATTCATCGTTTTTCCTCTGAGGCATCAATATCCTTACTTTCACATGGATGTTGAAGTTGAGGCTTAACACAAACTTGTTAAACTTTAATTTCTCAGTGTTTATATGTGGAGCATATCTAAGTAGCTCCATGTACCTTCCATCACACTCTGGTACCATACGACTACCATGTCATAAGGTGTTGAACTCATTAAGTTGGTGCTCAATGAATTCATCGAGAAATTACCTCTCCTGGAATTGTTCCTCGAACAATCCCCATGGCACATCTTCAATGGCCATGTTTAGTTGAGTTAAGAGTGTCTTCCACCAAATAAGAGCACTCTCTTTCAGTGGAAATACCTCCATGCAGACTTTCATGTTGGAGGTGTAATCGCGTAGTGCAAAGCACATTTCCATATTCTCCAACCATGCCTCGCAGGCTAAGACGTCTGTGGCATGCCAAAACTCAAGAAATTTCACTTTCTCGAGTTCTCTATGTATACTACTACTACCTGTTGGAGTGCATTGTGAACCCTCATTGGGCACATATTCTCTGCCCTCATCTCGATCCAGGAAGTTGATCAATTCCTACGACATCCTCTAAAAGGATCTCATCATACCTACCACATCTCTGACAACAATCTACTCCTTCTCGTTAGTATGATCCTCTCCGAGTGAAGTTGATCCTTCATGCATGGATGCTCTTAGAGGAAGCTCACATCTTCCTCCTGCACCACGTCGTCTACTTATCCTACCTTCTCTGACCATGATACCTTCCATGAACAAATCCAAATTTGTATTAGCGATACATATTTACCATAAAATAAAATAGTGGAAGGTGTAATGGGTCTGATGTCGTAGATTTGACCCCACTCTATTACCATATGAAACAACCCTCATTACACAACGCAAAGGTAACACACAATTATTTTATTTTTTCCTTTTTTCTTATTAATTTTTTTAAAAAGAAATTGTACATGACACAACCAAAACATAACCCTAGTAATAAATTTTATTTACCTTTGAAAAGGACAAGAGCGATTTTAATCCATCAAGATCTTATTAATGACTACAATATTCTTTGAGTTCCAAACTAGTGACTCAACAGGATATTCACATGAAATCTCATCCTACTCTCTTATTAAGTTTGCGTAATCACGCATCTTTAGAATGTAATAAGAAAAGTAATGGTAACTTAAAATTTATAACTTAACTTCATAAATCTTAGGTTCTTTTCCTAATCATTAATTCTAATCATCTCTAGAATCAAGTCATTAATACCCATATTTAACACATGTGTCCACTAACAATATTTAACACTAAGGTCATTTATTTGTAAAATTTATCTCTATTATTCAATTTATAAATTCTACATAATTTCAACCCAACTTACTCTTTATCGTTGAACAAATATTAAACCAATCTTATTATAATGTGGAAGTATCATTCATCCAAATTTAGTCATCAAAATAATCATTAATGGTATTCCTTCATATTTATTGTAAAACACAAATCGCTAAAGAAAGAGCTAGATTCAACCGCCTATTGTTTGGTCATTTTAAAATTTCACCACTAACGAGGGAACTAAAGAGAAAGACGTGAACTCAAAGAAAACTGTCTAAAGCACTATTTCCTAGAAGGATATCTTCCTATGACTTAGTCGACTCGAGTAAGCTCTTATTGACTTTTAATCAAACTATTATAATTGGAAATGATTTATATTAGTACCCAACTATTTAATTAATTTGATAGAAATACAAAAATAATTGATTTCCAATTGCATACTCTTTGAACTAGTCACCAATAAACAATAAAATAAGTATATAATAATGAAGATATCTATTATGATTCTTGGTGTGGTATCTAGATGTTAGTGATACTCATTTTATTAAATTTGAAAGGCAAAGTCGTAGTTAACCTACATGAATTTGGTACATCTCCTAGGATCATATACACATATTCGACAAAGAATAACCTATAACCATCATTCAATAAAGTCTAATAAAAGATACAAATCGCCTAACATACCAGCCACACCTTAAACATTTGGAAGAAAACATTTAAGAGGGTTGGATAAAACAACATACAGAACAATATCAGATTTTATTCCCATCAACATGGATTCAAAGGAATATCACAAGCAAGGTATAAAGCTCCAAAAATCCTGAAGACTTCACCAATACCTCCTAACCAACGCTAGGGGTACTCTTCTTCCCCCTTATCCCCCCAAGCTAAAAAGGGGTCACTCACAGTAAACTAGAAATCAATAACACCAAAACTTGCCTCGCAAGGAAAAGCTTCCACTCTTTTCCAAGTTTTGGAACCCAACTCTCACAAGTAAACTAGTTCAAAAAATTTTTGGCAGCATAACAATACTTTCAAAGTAAGATCTCTCTCCTTTCCTCTCCATTTCTTTTATAGAAAAATTCCCAATGACACATGTCCTCATGCACAAATAATTAAGTTCTATTAATTTAATTAAAGGATTATTCACCCACTACATGTGTCACCCACTAAATAGAATAATTTATTTTATTTATTTAGGTATTTTCCTTCACATTCCCCAAATTGTTCCTATTTTTCCTCTCGGTTGTCCCTTAGTTCCCCAATTCTTCATTTATTTTGTGTCCCCTAACTAGATTTTAGTTTGATTTGGATTATGAGTCTTCTTTTAGTTAGGATTAGTGGTAGATTGAATCAAGATGATACTCTATGTGGACCACCTATTCTCTCATGTTTTAATTTCCTTTTATTTAAAAATCCCTTTTATTATTTTCATGTACACATGTGCATCTACCCACTTTATTCTGATTTATTTATTTACTTAACTCACTAGTCTAATCCCTGTATTCCCTTTTTATGTTTTAATTTAGTCAAACATCTTAGACTTAGACTCTTGTTAGAATTCTTAGTTATAAATTAATAATTAGTTAAATACTTTGTTCTAACAAGGTCTAAACAATTTTTATTATATTTTCTAGGCCATTTAGATTTTTAATGATTCACAATTTGTTTACGTGACGTTCCTTTCAAGACTCACCTTTGTGCACCAAGGTGCCACCCGCCTTTGACTAGTTTGAAAGTTTGTCTGACACTTGGAGTCAACACTCCACTTGGTCAACCTTGTGAGAGATGAAGGGTTGTCTAAGGAACAAGGATTTCACCTTATTGTGTGCCCCTTATAATTCCTCGTGAGCGTTTGTTTCAGTATTCCCTCATGGCATCGTGGACCTCTCGAACTAGGTAATCATTAACCTATAGTTCAAGTCATGATGAGAATTCTAGTAGGTTGTGATAGGGATGCTACCACACCTATCCCTCATTCCTCTGGTTCCTGTGTATGACCCCTTTACTCCTTATGTGAGTCAGATTAGAAATCTTCACCAAGCATGCATCCACTGACAAGGAAAATGCCAATAATACATATACATAAATCCATATTGAAATTATCATATAGATCACATGCGTGTAAATAAAATACTCAAACCAAATACAATCCACTCCTTGACTCAATCGTAATTCCAAGGAAATTCATTGATGTCATTGAAAACCTCAACCTGTCATGTATCTTGAACACTTAGGAGAACTCGTAAATAACACTTGTCAATATATATGCATCTATAAATTAACATATAATCACAATGACATCACAATATAACTCATAATCAAATCATAATCATAATGTATCATAACCGGATCACTTGCTCGCAAGTGTCCTCAAAGAATACGTCAATATAAAATTTGCTCAGTGGAACTGGATTTTACAATCTAGTCTTTAGAGGTAGGCCCTAAAAATGAGCACATAAACACTATAAACATAGGAAATATGTGTTAATTTGAAGAGTATCTAAGAAATAAGATCAAGTCTAAGGTTTTCATATGATATATGAGGTTTGCAAGAGAAGTTGGAGAGTATTCTTGGGGTCTAAAGGTGTGTAAGAGAGGTTTTCTTAGTGTTTTAAGGGTGTTTTATGAAGATGTTGCAAAGAGAAAAAATTTTAGATTACGATCCTACAATATAGGATTATATTTAGGGAATGGTACCACGCGGTTCGCTAGTGCATAAATCCTAAATCTAACTAGAGTTTGAATCTATGTCTAGGGTATGAAGAAAAGAGAGGCGTTGGAGTATGAAAGTTAAGGGTATGATGATGTTATGAAATACATGGAGTAGAAATCATGCAGGTGAAGTCATAAGTACTCTATTTATGAATATCTTATGTTGGTTCCTATACAAGTCTTACTGATTTGGTGCTTAGCTAAGGAGATTGGTGCCTACACAAATCTTGTTGAGTTTGTGCTTAGCTGAGGAGATTGGTGTCTCCAGTTGGTTGGAGCCTACACAATGTCTTGTTGAGTTGATTCTTACCTGAGGAGATTGGTGTCTCCAATAGGTTGGTTCCTACAAGATTTGTAATGGTGCCTATAGACATTTATAAAGATATTTTTTTGTGTTTTTCTCCTGCAAGGGTTTCCAAGTTAAACTCTGTGTACCATGATTTGAGTTTACATGTATTTACTATTTAAATTTATTTAATGATTGATGAATTCTCAATTACATTAAAAGTATCTTATATCGATTCACCACCACCCCCCATCTCAGTATAAGCATAAGGTCAACAGGGTTGTGTATCCAAAGGTAAATTTTCAAGTATTGGTTTCTAATGGGGAAATTATTGATTGTGGAGGAAAATGATATACCATCAAACTTAGTATGGGAGACTATAAATTATCAATATCCATGTATTCCATTCCTATTGGTTCTATGGATCCGATGGTTGAGAATTTTGGGTGTATTTTCTACAAAATATAATGAAATGTTCATGAGATTCAAATTAGGGAAAATTTGATATGAACTCAATGTTTTAAAATCTTTACCCCATTAGATGATTAAATCACCTAGAATGGAAAATATATAAAATGAGGGTTTTGGTGGATTTATTGCAAGAATTTATTATATATAAGTGAAGCAAGAAGAAGAAAACATTTCACTAGAACTACAATGTACCTAGGAAAAGCATGATAGAGTATTCCAAGAAATTCCTAAGGGGATACCTCTATCTATAGATCTTGAACATAAAATTGAGCTCATATGCAGAACTACGCCTCATATTTAAATACCTTATAGATACCATTATCAACAAAAGAGTGAATTTGAGAACATGGTAGAAGATATGTTGGATGAACATATTATTCAACCAAGAAAGAGTTTCCATTTGGGGTCACTTAGTAAAAAATGTTTGAAACGCATGGCCATGTAAAAATTACCAATATTTTTATAATTTATCATGGACTCCTCTTATTTATTTGATCTCCTAATGGGATATTGATTTATAATTATTTGTAATCCCTTTTGAAAATTTTATCATTTTTTATAAAACTTTTATCAATAATTTGAAATATTACCTCCAAAGATAATGTTTAAAGCCCCTTACCTCCATTGTTTACCATAATATCTTAATATATATTAAAAAAAAAATCTCCTTATATAGACTCATTTACTATTTACTGGTATTCAAGAGTGATCATGTCCCCTGCCCACCCATGAGAGTATATTTTCATCCCCATTAGTGATGGTAAGAAGAAAGGATAATTATTGGAGGATATATTATGATTATAGAGACATAAACAAGATCACCATCAAGGATAAATTCCCCTTTCCAAATATTGATGATTTAATGTTAAAATTTTGGTGTTCTCGTTTAACCAAAGACAATATCACACTATTCTCACCCAACCATAGGCACAAATTCCACCCCCCGAGCACTCCAGAACCAAAAGATAAACACTATCCACAATACTTTTGCAACAACAACAGAATAACCATACAAAGATATTGTACCTTATACTGAGATAAATATAGAAGAGACACCAAAAATACTATTGCACTATTCCTCCATATGTGCGCCCTCTCCAACTACAACTGCTGCTCTCCAAAATTTAACCCTAGTTGCCACTGTAGTTCCTCCTTAGACTTCCGCACTGACTGAGTGAGTATGTGCAAATGAGCTAGGCACTTGCCTATTTATACAGTCCTGTCCATTTGACTGGGTCTAAATTCTCCTTATGGATGCATCTACTACTTTATTATTATTTCTCTTGAGGTTGACTTCTCTCATAGGGTTTTCTAACATCTTTTTAGCGGTTCTCTTACTTTCATAATATTCTATTCTTAGACAAAGGTTACACATGGATTTTAATACCTCTCGGAAATACCAAAACTACCTCTTATCTATGGAGGTATTAACTAACATGTTCTTCATGTAATGGTTCCAAACACATCCATCTCACATGGAATGAGAAAGACCCGCAGTCTTGTGGACCAGTCTATAGGTAGCATCACTATAACCATACAGTCTATCTAATGATCACACAGATCATATCACAAGCATCACCATCATAGCCAAACATTATCCATATAGCTAGCAATCACCTCCAACACTATCAGTTGGCACTCCAGGATAGAAACACCTCCAACAATATTGGTGATCAGGGGATCAAATTTTGCTCAAAAATTCAAAGTGCTCAGAATTGCTTCAAACCGGACGAGAGCGTAGGCCTCATCGTTGCGAACCCAACGCAACTCATTTCGTTTCAAATGGATGTCGAGAGCGAGATATATTGTAATATGTTCATTAAGTCAAACAGGTAAAAATTATTGATGCTGACTGTATAGTCCGTACAGTCCGTACAGGCTGACGTGGCAGAGCCGTACGATCGTATGTAAGTTGACGTGGCAGATTTTGGTTGGCAGACATTGGATGAATCCTGTGTCGACACGTGGAAGTTTTTTGGTCAATGATTGGGTGCCACGTGGCCCAGTCATGGGCTGCCATGTGGCACCCTAGTATTGGTTGATTGTTATATGTAAAATGTATTGGAGTCCATGGGGTTCGACCCCCGGACCTCCCCACCGCACAAGCTTTCACAATATCCACCCAACTGTTTCACCGCCATTTGTTCCTTATTATATATGTGTATTGGATTATATTTAAATTTACACTATATAATAAATGGTGGGGAGGACGGGTCAGGGCTTAGCCCTGACCCGTGGTCTTATTGATAATGTATATGACCATGTTAAAATATATATGCGTGGGCATTGTTAAAACAGAGTCAAACCCCCGGTCGTGTGCCTTTATACCATGTGACCCTTTGTTATATGCGCGCGGGGTTTTACATTGTGGTTTAAACAGTTTAAAAACTGACCCGCCATGTGTCATTACGTCATTCGGTTATAATACGGAGCCATTTTTATTATAGCGCGACGTCATGTTATGACCTATATGCCCGAGGTGCTAGGCGGTTAGGGGCTGGTGTGCCCTTAACCATCCTACGGTTTGCACCGTTGGTGTGGTTGTGCCCGGTGCTAGGTTTTCATGCTATTTATTGCATGTGTGCCAGCTTCATTCAAGGAAGGTGCGTTTTGTAGATGCAGAGACAACAAGCTTGAAGGGGGGACTTCCAGGAGACCTAACTTCTTCGTTTTTCGACCGATTGAGGTGTCGAAAGAGCCTAGACAGGGTTTTTTGGACGCTCTGAAGCCATTGGAGCAGTCGATTTGTCAGTTTGAGCATTATAACACATGTTTTTGAGCACTTTTGAGAAATTAATAATAATGATCCATTGGAAGCTGGACCAGGAGTTGTAGCCCAAGAGAGGGGTGAACTCCTTTATCAATTGTTGTGCTTATGTGCTTATGTTCATTGATTATGCTGCTTTCTATGTGTATTTTTCATGAGTAATCCCTTAATCTATGTGTTGCAAACTGATCCATTTGCTTTAAACACATAACATTTACATTGCAATAATTTCAAGTATTTCAAGTCTTCTTCATTTTTAGATCAAGTTGGTATCAAAGCACTGGTTTTTGAAGACTTGATTGTTTGCAAGTTTTGTTTCTGATGCTCACAAGGTTGAAACTCACAAGAGGAGAAGGTCAACTTGTGGAGCCAAGTTCTCATCCAACAAGGAGGAAGCATATATCATCACTGCAAGTTTCAGGGAGGCATTCACCAAGCATGGCTCATGCAGAAAGTCATGAACGTGTTCCTGCAGAAAATGAAGATCTTAGACAGGCTGTCATAGAGTTGAGAGATATGATGAAGATCTTGATGGAAAGGAACATATTGTCGCAAGGTGAAGGCTCCAACCCTTCAATGCATAAGGGAGGCAGTGGTGTCAAAACTCCAAACGGAAATGGAGGGAATGGTGCTTCTCCACCACCCTCTCCTCCATCTTCTTCTTCTTCTACCAGTTCAAGACCTCTTCCGAATTCTCCAAATGGGCATGGTAAAACGCCTTCGCTAATTCCTTCATTAAAGCTTGATATAAAATTTGAATTGCCAATATACAATGGAGAAGTTAACGCTGAGAAGTTAGATAATTGGATACGTCAAATTGAAGTATATTGTAGAATACAAAAAATTCAAGATGATGAAATCAAAATTCATCTTGCTTTGTTAAGACTAGATAGTGAAACACTTATTTGGTGGGAATCCAAGACTCAGGAGGATATGAAAAAGCATGGTAAAATTTTGATTTCTTGGAATGATTTCATTATCGCAATTAAAAAACAATTTTATCCATTGGCATATAAACAAAAGGCAACTAT
>ML817928.1:72002-90076 GCA_009831015.1 Picea engelmannii
ATTAATTATCCTACTTATGATAAGGAATTGTATGCATTGGTTCAAAGTGTTAAAAAATGGAAGCATTATTTGTTGGGAAAATAAACCATTATTCACACCGATCATCAACCTCTGCAATACTTACAATCACAGACAAAGCTACAACAAGCTAGGCACTTCAGGTGGATGGGTTTTCTTCAACAATTTCATTTGGTCATCAGGTATAAGAAGGGAATTTTTAACAAAGTTGCTGATATGCTTTCCAGGCCTATTATTAGTGCTTCAATTATTCTTAAGAAGAGTCCTATAATGCATGAAAGTTATGTGGAGCAATATGCTTTAGATACTGATTTCAAAGAAGTGTATGAAACTTTGTGCCACTCTAACCATGTTGAAGAATTGGATTATCATGTGCATAATAATCTCTTGTATCATCTTGGCAAGTTGTGTATTCCACAGGGGGAAAGAATCAACATTATAAGAGAAGCGCATTCTTCTCTTATTGTTGGTCATTTTTGGTGTAGGCAAGACAGTGGCTAATTTGAAAAGATACTACTACTGGCCTAAAATGAATGAAAGTGTTTCGAGATATGTTTGAGGATGTTCGTTGTGTGCCATGAGTAAACCTAGCAATCGAAAGTTGGGTTTGTATACTCCACTTCCAGTTCCTTCTCGACCTTGGGAAAGTATTTCCATGGATTTTGTAGGTGGATTACCTATGCCAATATGAGGTCATGATTATCTTTATGTTGTGGTTGATCGATTTAGAAAAATGTGTATTTTGATGCCTTGTACTAACCAGGTAACAGCAGAACAAACGACACAGTTGTTCTTTCAAAATGTTTGGGTGCATTTTGGATTGCCTAAGTCCATTATTTCTGATAGGGATTCTCGATTTGTTGGAAGTTTTTGGTCGAGTTTATAGGCACTCATGGACACCAAACTTAAAAAAAGCATAGCTTTTCATCCGCAAATAGATGGTCAGACAGAGGTGGTAAATCGTACAGTGGTGCATCTTCTTCGTGCTTATTGCAGCAAGTATCCTAAACTTTGGGATGAGCATTTACACTACATTCAGCATGCATACAATCGAGCTAAGAACTCTTTGACTCAAACGTCGCCATTTGAAGCATGTTTTGGCTATTTGCCCAAGTTGCCTTTAGATTTTATCTTTGGGAAAGATATTACTGTCGATGGTCAATGTGACATTAATAGGGCAGAAAAGTTCATTGAACAAATTCAGTCGATACATCAAGTGGTGCAAGAGTAGTTGGAAAGGAGTCAGGCCAAGTACAAGACAAAACATGACAAGCATCGTGTTGATCATAGTTTCCAAGTTGGAGATGAAGTTTGGCTTTACATCAACAAGGAGAGGCTTAAAGGATAAGGTAAAAACTTGAAACCAATTCGATATGGTCCTTTCAAGATTATCGACAAGATTGGTAACAATGCTTTTCGTTTAGATTTACCTCCTTATATGCAGATGTATGTAGTTTTTAATGTTGAGAATTTGAAGTTGTATGAGCCTACATTGATTGATGATCAAGGAGAGAATGTTCAGATTCCTTCCATAGATGATTTTTCTCCAAAGTATCTAACAAAGCTGCAGGAAGACACCATCCTTGACAGGAGAATGTGAACTTCAAAACGAGGAAATGTGGCGTATCTGCGAGTTGGTCTTAAAGGGATGAATCCAAGCAAGGCCAAGTGGATTGAGGTTGGAAGGGTGAGGGAACTTTACCCTCATCTTCACATAGACTGAAAATAGTCTTTTGGAGGTCCAAAAGCTTCCCAATGGGGAGGTGTGATCAGGGGATCAAATTTTGCTCAAAAATTCAAAGTTCTCTAAATTGCTTCAAACTGGACAAGAGCGTAGGCCTCATCATTGTGAAGCCAACGCAACTCGTTTCGTCTCAAACAGACATCGGGAGCGAGATATATTGCAATCTGTTCATTAAGTCAAATAGGCAAAAAATTTTGATGTTGACTGTACAGTCCGTATAGTCCATACAGGCTGACGTGGCAGAGCCGTACGACCATACGTAAGGTGATGTGGTAGATTTTGGTTGGCAGATGTTGGATGAATCCTGTGTTGACACGTGTCAGTTTTATGGTCAATGATTGGGTGCCACGTGGCCCAGTCATGGGTTGCCACGTGGCACCCCGGTATTGGTTGATTGTTATATGTAAAATGTATTGGAGTCCATGGGGTTCGACCCCCAGACCTCCCCACCACACAAGCTTTCACAATATCCGCCCAACTGTTGCACCGCCATTTGTTCCTTATTATATATGTGTATTGGATTATATTTGAATTTTCACTATGTAATAAATGGCGGGGGGGATGGACCCACGATATTATTGATAATGTATATGACCATGTTATAATATATATGCGCGGGCATTGTTAAAATGGATTCAAACCCCCGGTCATGTGCCTTTATACCATGTGACCCTTTTTTATATGCGCGCAGGGTTTTACATTGTGGTTTAAATGGTTTAAAAACCAACCCGCCATGTGTCATTACGTCATTCGGTTATAATACGGAGCCCTTTTTATTATAGCGCGAGGTCATGTTATGACCCATATGCCCGAGGTGCTAGGAGGTTAGGGGATGGCGCACCCTTAACCTTCCTACGGTTTGCACCGTTGGCACGGTTGCACCCCGTGCTGGGTTTTCATGCTATTTATTTCATGTGTGCCAGGTTCATTCAAGGAGGGTGCGTTTTGTAGATGCAGAGATAGCAAGCTTGAAGAGGGGACTTCCAGGAGGCCTAACTTCTTCATTTTTCGACCGATTGAGATGCCAAAAGAGCCCAGATAGGGGTTTTTGGACACTCTAAATCCATTAGAGCAGTCGGTTTGTCAGTTTGAGCATTGTAAGACATGTTTTTGAGTACTTTTGAGCAATTAATAATAATGATCCATTGGAAGCTTGACCAGGAGATGTAGCCCAAGAGAGGGGTGAACTCCTTTATCAATTTTTGTGTTTATGTGCTTATGTTCATTGATTATGATGTTGTCTATGTGTATTTTGCATGAGTAATCCCTTAATCTATGTGTTGCAAACTGATCCATTTTCTTTAAACACATAACATTTACATTGCAATAATTTCAAGTATTTCAAGTCTTCTTGATTTTTAGATCAATTGGTTGGCCTTCCAACTAATAACCTATGATGCTACTAATTGACACTCTAACTAGAAATCACAACAATATAACATGTGTACCAGACTATTTCACTGGAGTAGCAATATTTCAGTGTACCAGACTATTTCACTAGAGTAGCAATATAACAACGTACCCGACTATTTCACTAGAGTAGCAATATAACAATGTACCAGACTATTTCACTAGAGTAGCTATGTGTACCAGACTATTTCACTGGAGTAGCAATATAACAATGTACCCGACTATTTCACTAGAGTAGCAATATAACAACGTACCATACTATTTCACTAGAGTAGTTATGTGTACTAGACTATTTCACTGGAGTAGAAATATAAAAACGTACCCGACTATTTCACTAGAGTAGATATGCATACCAAACTATTTAATTGAATTAGCTATGAATATCAGACTATTTCACTAGAGTAGCTATGCATACCAGACTATTTCACTGGAGTATCTATGCGTAATAAACTATTTCACTAGAGTATCAATATAGAAATGTACCATATTATTTCACTGGAGTAGCTATGTGTACCATAATAATTCACTGGAGTAGAAATATAACACATCATACCCTATCACAAGGTTACATCCTTCCGGACCACACCAAGCTTGTCCCTCAAGTACTCAAACTTCACTCTTGATAGAGGCTTGGTCAACACATCAGTTATTTTCTCCTCAGTAGAAACATACAATAGCTTCATTACTCCCTTATGTACCATGTCTCATATGTATAATACCTAACATCCAATTGACCTATGCCATGTAAAATTTTTGAGCTGAATACAAAATTAAAACATATACACACAGAAAATCTTGTAGAAATTTATATATAAAACTTAAAATAGACAGAAACATTTTGCAAATGTACAGATTCATATAGAATATTAATAAAAATACACATACAACACACAGGAAAAACCCATAAAATTAAACGCATAAAAAATATTGCAGCACGTAATTTAACACACAATTGACACTTATATTGGTAAAAATATCACCAACTGTGTGTAGACCTTCAACGAACCTCACGTCCTTAGACCACATTGTTGATCACTCTCAGTAGTGGGTCACCCCTGAGCTGGGACTAAACTCTACCCGGGTAAAGGGATTCCTAACCAAGATGATGAATCTCAGACAATAGGAAAAACTATGTCCCAGTTGCCAACTCAAACTAACAACATACAATCCCTCATTCCCCACATGACTGTTGGCCCTCGACCAAGTTTTGAGGAAATCTTGGTCAGGTTTGACCAATTTTTGGACTTCGACATAGTGGTCGAAGATGGAGCGCCCAGGTGGAGCTGAGATCATGGATCTCACTTGTTTTGGGGGCTTTGTGGACCCAGCAAGGGGTTCTTAGGGGTTATGGGATGTCGACCCATGGGTTCCCCCATGTTTAGGCCTAATTGTAAAAGTATAAATAAGTAATATTGTAAGGTAGAATTAGAAAGTGGTGTAAGATATTAGAAAGAAAATTATAAGTAACTAAGTGATAGTAGTTTTGGGTTTCTTAGTGAAACATAATGTCTTTGTTAGGCTCTGTGCTCTATAGAGAAGTGGGATTTGTGCAGTGACCTAGTTTTGGGAAGGAGGATCTGGCACTCAGTGCACAAATCTCTTGTCCTCTGCAAATCTTAGCTCTTTGTCTTAGTGCATAGGAGCGGATGAATGTAAGAGATTCATAAGAATAATAAAGAATACAAAGCAGCTGGTGGACGTAGCCCCACACTAGGGTGAACCACATATATCTTGTGTCATTTGTTGGCTTTGTGTTGTCTGGTTTATGCTATGAATATGCTCAGTGCTTTTCTTATTATGTTTATTAGATAGATATGATATTTCTTAGTTCCTTGCTTATTCTTTATGAATGAATACTAGATATAACTCATTGCTATGTGCTAAGTGGTTGAAGTACTTAATATTTATTGTTACTGCGCTGATATATATTAGGGTTTGTTCTACGATGTTAATAAAAACTGATGAACTAATGCATGCTATACTCTGTGAAGCATTGTAATCACAGATCTGTGTCCCATCTTGGTTATAGACACTTGAGTCCTGTAACCCCCTGCCTCTACCTCGGGTGAGACTTCGCCTGCTTCACAAGTGTTACCAAAAGGGTTGGTAGTTAGGGTTTTTGATGTCAACCTCCCCTCCTCTCTTTCGGGGCTGAATCGAACTCCCGGTCTAGGATCGTTCAAATCACCGAACCAAATGGTTCGTTAGGCTCTTTATGGAACCAATTTAACTTGGCAGAGGCCCTTTTCTTTCTCGACACGGGTTATATAGCACCCACAAACCCTCTCCTTAGCACTTTTCAACTCTTAATGCCAATGTCGCTAGCTCCCTGTGCTAGGATTTCTCCTTGATGTGACCATGGACTATGACTGTGGGCCAGCTCTCGTCGCGATCCCATACTTTGGAACTTTCATGATCTACTTACTCCTTTTCCCTGATTTTCGAATCGACGAGTTCTCCGAGACTAGATCTACGGTCCATGTTCTCCTCGTGATCAATTTTTGTGATAAACTTTGTGATTTCAGACTTCATGAATCCTCTCTTCTCCCGACTCTTATTTTTTTGATTTGCGTATCAGCGAAGTGTTGATCTCTTGCCACGCATACTATCCCAATGGATGGTTAGGATCACTTCGGCTTTCCCAGCTCTTCGGGTATTCTCTCCTCAATTTTTATCCGAAGGGTTCTTCCTCCAAAGTGCATGGATCTCTTCCATGTACCCTTCCAGATCCAACAGTCTGGATTGAAATCTCTCTTCGCAACTTTGTGAATATCTTTATTTTCTCTCGAAAAAACTCCCGATGTTCTTGCTCCCGAACCTCTCGATCTTCTGTCACCTATCTCCTACTCGACGATGAGTTATTTCATTGTATTCAGGACTTCAAAAATTCCTTGACTCCTTTGCACACTTAGCACAAATTATCCTTTCGAGACCTAGTCCATTCTCAAACACCTTCTCTACCCCTTGCAGAGTTCTACGCAGACTCTTCTACGACTTTGCTTGGCTTGAAAACCTCCAATGTTCCCAGTTCTTTTGCATTTTTCAATGGATTCCCTCCTGCCTTCCTAATAGAGTATCGCTCTTCCCCCTAAGCTTGTAAGATGGACTTATAGTCTCTCTCGATGCACTCCATGCGCTTGTATCAGTTCTTCGACGGCTTCTCCCCTAGCCTTATGGAAAGGTTTAAGGAATCTACTTTCCTTTGTCGATGCTCTCTTTCAAAGCCTTCCTTCCTCAGAAATTTCAGTAATTTTGGGATTCTCCTAAGGATTCCAACACTTCCAAATGTGTTGTTCTTGTGTGCACTCACACTAGCTCGATGCCCTCCTAGAAGAGTATTTCAGAGTGTTCAGTAACTCTAAGATGTGTTTCCTCCCACACCGTCTTTCCTTCCAAGGCATTTAACCACCTTTAAATTTATCTCCGAGTCTATGAGTTAATCTAGTGTGCCTTCCTGGAATCTTCTCTTTTGACTCCATGGAATCCACACATACACTCCTTGCATCATCTACTAGAGTTTTCTTGCTCTCTCGCTCACTCCTTGCACTTAGCCTAGAGAACCAGACTTAAATCTACACACTCACAGATAGAAAACTATACCTCTATCCCTATATATGATTTCTAACATTCATCTACAACTCGATTGCATGTAAATGACATTCATAAAACATCATCCATTACACATAAATGTAAAACATGAAAAACTGTCATTTTCTATTAATGGTGGAATGTCAAATTACAAATGTTTGAGTCCAAGCTACAACTGAGTCTCGGCTCTCTCCCCCTTACAACCTATAACCAAATCTCCCCCTTATAACCTATAGCCAACTCTCCCCATTACAACCTACAACCAACTCTCCCCCTTAAAACCTACAACCAACTCTCCCCCTTACAAACTACATCCAACTCTCATTCCTTGGAAACAATACAAATATTTATACAAGAGGGGCCCAACGAGCTTCCCTCACAAGCTAAACTAGTGGTGTGAAATCACCATTCAAAATGCCTATCAAAAGGGAAAATTACAATGATGGAAATCTGCTCCAAATCGAATGCATATCCATTCTTTCATTAACCACTTAATGAGGACCTTATCTCTAGCTTGTGAAAAAGAACAATTTATCTCTTCCAGCTTGTCCTCCTTAAAAGCCTGGATCGCACTCTGGATTCTTGAGGAAAGATAAGGGGGAGGTGCCTCTCTTCCCTTAAATGCACACCATATGTGAAATCCAACTGGCACATGTTGAGGTGGAGCGATGCTCCTGCATCATACCCCACTACTACGAAAATCATGAGCTCCTTCTCATGGGATTTCCAACGTGGTTGAAATCCTCTTGGATTCCAAACTTTCTCTTGGAGTTGTCTCTCTGCTCCTGTTCTTTGTTGTCTCCACTCCTGCATCATCCTTGCTTCTTGTGCAGTCTCCCTTTCATCCATCTTCCTTGTGTTGACCATGTACTCTACTAAATCCAACATCATCTTCCTCATCTCCTCAATCGCTTCGTCCAACTACTCCATCGATTGGTTCTTCTGTTGCATGCTAACTTGCTACATTTCTCCCTCATCTTTGGGAAAATCACACTGATCTCCTAGGTTGTATTATCCATCTCCTTTGGTCTTAACTTTCCATTCTGTTGCATCTTTCACCTCTACAAACTTCACATCACTGAACTTCTTCTCAACTACCACTTCTCCTGATAGATTGATTCCTGTCAGATCTAAGGTTGGTTCCATTCTAGCTTCCACCAACTGCTCCTCATGCTAGTGTGTCTCCTATGGCATGGCTATCTCTTGGAAGCCACATTCTAGTCTTGGACTATCTAACCAATCCTCTAGTTCCCTTAACTCCAATTCCCACTGAGTGAGTAACTCAATTGGGTGTTCTCCTCCTATTGGGACAGACATTTGTATCTGTTCCTCCTTCATGGAAGTCCCATCTTGCTTTCCTGATGTCGCATCTGTAGCATCTATTCTATCCTCTCCTCAGACTCTTGGTAGGAATATATCAAATCCTCTAATGATCAGAATGATCCTCTAATCCTTCTCCTCGATGATAGAAGCTCTCAAATTCTCATCGTCTTCATTCACACGGTTCACAGTCCCGCATGAATCTCCATCTGGGCGAGGTCTTCCTTCTGCCTCTTCTTCATCTCTCAAATCCTCCATATGTGAACTCTCAACTAAACTCATCTCTCCTCTCTTTTCCACCTGGCAATCTGGGATGTCTCCTCTACCCACCTAGCAGTTTATGAGATCCACTAATCCCTTCACCTTGCTCACTTGGCAATATACGAGACCCTTGCCAGATCTCTTTCCCTTATGACTGAGGTTTTTAGCATGCCTCAACCACCTTTTTAACCTATTTTTCTGCCCTCTGGCCAACATCTTCTGAACAGGTCATTTGGTTGTCCTCTTCAAAGTCCATTCCTACCTACTGTGTACCTTTGCCTCCCATTATATCTTGAATGCTAACTTCTCCATATGTGTTCTAATTTCACTGAGCTCCTTTTCCATCTTCACTTTTCTCTTCTGCGAGTAGAATCTCCCTTGACCATGATCATGACTTCCAATGACCATGTTTATTCACCTGTATCCCACCTAGTTGTTTAACATCTGTTGCACACCTTGCAACTGTTTCAATGGAGTACTACGCTTTTCCTCCCTTTCTTACAAAAATCAATTATGCATTAGCTCCGATACCACTTGAAGTCAAAATTCCCTCCTCTCCTTTGAAGATGACTTGACCTCCCAGTCTAGGATCATTCAAATAACTGAATCAAATGGTTCATCAAGATCTTTATGGAACCAATTTAACTTGACACATGCCCTTTTATTTCTCAGCGTGGGTTATATAGCACCCATAGACCCTCTCCTTAGCACTTTTCAACTCTTAACACCAACTTCTCTAGCTCCCCATGCTAGGCTTTCTCCTTGATGTGACCACAGACTATGACCGTGGGCCAACTCTCGTCACGATCCAATACTTCGAAACTTTTGCGAGTTGCTTACTCCTTTCCCCTAATTTCTGAATTAATGAATTCTCCAGGACCATATCTATTGTCCACGTTCTCCTCACGATCAATGGATGTGATCAACTTCATGAGTTTGGACTTCATGAGTCCTCTCTTCTCTCGACCCTGATTTTCTTGACTTGTGTATCAACAAAGTGTTGATGTCTCTCCACGCGTCCTATCCCAATGGATGACTAGCATCACTTCGGATTTCCCAGCTCTTCGGATATTCTCTCCTTGATTTCTATCTGAAGTGTGTGGATCTATGCCACGTTCCCTTCCATATCCAATGGTATGGATTGAAATTTCTCTTCATGACTTCGTGAAGATATTTATTTTCTCTCGAAAAACCTACCGAAGTTCTTTCTCCCGAACCTCTTGATCTTCTACCACCTGTCTCCTACTCGACGATGGATGATTTCGTTGTCTTTGGGACTTCGGCAAGTCCTCGATTCCTTTGCAGAATTAGTGCAAATTATCCTTTCAAGACTTAGGTCGTTCGCGAACACCTTCTGCACCCCTTGCAGAGTTTTGTGCAGACTCTTTTGTGATTTTTCTCGGCATGAAATCCTTCAAGGTTCCCAGTTATTTTGCGTCTTTCAGTGGACTCCCTCCTGCCTTCCTGCCACCTGGTAGAGTATTTCTCTTCCTCCTAATCTTGTAAGACATACTTATGGTCTCTCTCGGTGCACTCTTTGCACTTGTCTCAGTTCTTCGATGGCTTCTCCCCTAGCCTTATGGAAAGGTTTAAGGCATCTCCTTTCCTTTGTTGATGCACTCTGTCAAATCTTTCCTTCCTTACAATGTTAAGTAATTATGGGATTCTCCTAAGGATTCCAACACTTCCAAAGGTGTTGTTATTGTCCGTTCTCACACTAGCTTTATTCCCTTCTACCAGAGTATTTCAGAGTGTTCAGTAACTATGAGTTGTGTTTCCTCCCACACAGTGTTTCCTTCCAAGGCCCTTAACCACCTTGAAATTTCTCCCTGAGTATGTGAGTTAATTTGGTGTTCCCTCTTGGAAACTTCTCTTCTGAATCCACAGAATCCAAACACACACTCCTTGCATCGGCTAATAGAGTTTCCTTGCTCTATCGTGCACTCCTTGCACTTAGCCTAGAGAACCAAACTTAACTCTACACACTCACGGATAGAAAACTATACCTCTATACCTGCAGACGATTTCTAACATTCATCTACAACTCAATTTCATGTAAATGAAATTCATAACACAACATCCATTACATAGAAATTTAAAACAAGAAAAACTATCATTTTCTATTAATGGTGGAATGTCAAATTACAAATGTTCGATTCTGAGCTACAACTGAGTCTCGAATCTCTCCCCCTTACAACCTACAACCAACTCTCCCCCTTACAACCTACATCCAACTCTCCCCCTTACAACCTACAACCAATTCTCAATGCTTGGGAACAATACAAAAATTTATACAAGAGGGGCTCAACGAGCTTCCGTCGCAAGCTAAATTAGTGGTGTCAAATCACCGTTAAAAATTCCTATCGAAAGGGCAAATTAAAATGATGGAAATATTCTCCAAATCGGATGCAGATCCATTATGCTGTCAACCACTTAATGGCAACCTTATCTCCAACTTGTGTGAAGTCATAATTTGGCTCTTCCATCTTGCCCTTATTAAATGTCTGGATCGCGCTTTGGATTCTCGAGGAAAAATGAGAGGGAAGCACCTCTCTTCCCTTAAATGCACACCATGCATGAAATCCAATTGGTGCGTCTTGAGGTGGAGCAATTCTCCTACATCAGTTTTGTTGGTGTGTTGTTGAAGCGTTGAACCTTGGATCCGCCCTTGTGCCAACAAATGGTTCCATTGTTGTGACATGAAACTATGATTGTTCGGAACTGAAGTAAATAAAAGAGAATATCTTTGTGTAGATATGTTGCTGTAGTGTGAAATATTCTACTTGACTTGTGAATCTCTGTGCTAAAAGAGAAATATGATCTGAAGAAAAGAGGTAAAGCTTTTTTCTTCGATAAGAGTAAGATAAGTGGAATTTTTTTTGTAGAAGCATGAATTTAAGTATTTTTTATAGGTTTTGTCCTAGTCTGAAAACTATGGCACAGTTGGAAGAAAGAGTTGATCTAAGTAAAGATAATAGAAATGAATAAAGATATGGTATTCCTATGCATAGAAATACTTTTGGACTAATAAGTAGATGCAAGAACCTAGAATTTTTTTTTGTAGATTGCAGGTCCAACACTATGATCCTAGTGCGTAGTACAGGAGAGGTTGGGGAACATGCAAGAGAAAGAGAGGATTGACACTATGTTATAACTGCAAAATATCGATACATCTTGCTAAAGAATGCCTTGGTGTAGGTCCTATTTGTCTTTGTTGTAAAATTGTTGGTCATGAAGTTGAGGATTGTCCAAGGATGATTGCTAAAGTTGAAAGAATGAACACGAGACAAGAAAACTATCAAGAAACTAAGGATATGTTAGAGAATAATAAAGAGAAAGAATCAGAGAAATCTTAGACTATGTTATTACAATTCAAAGAAACGATGAACGATCACAAAGATGTCAGTTTACCAGAGTTCCTGAAAGTAAAGCAACTCATAAATACAAGAATAGGAGACTTCGACATAGAATGTGTCATGGATAAAGAAAAACAAATAAATATTATGATAGAATAAACTATGGTACCTTCATAGTAAATATTATGAAATCCCACTATGGTACCTTCATTGGGAAGGATCATCTTGTTCAAGGGAAAGATGATAACTCTATGTGGAAGAGTTACTAAAGTACCTATTATTGTTCATCGAACATCGACTGAAGAAGAATTTGAAGTCATTAAGCTTGTTGAGAACAATGCCATGTTCCCTCTTTTGTTAGAAAAGACTTGGATTGAGAAAGATCAGATCAGAAAGAAAGCAGAGGAAGAAGTTACAGAAAAGAAAAAGCAAGAACTAAGGGATTTCATAGCTAGAAAAATAGATTGATTGATAGAAGAATGAAGGAATAAGTCGAAGCAATAGAAGGCAAGAGAATTAGCTAGAAAGGTTGAGAGAATGCAGGAAGGCTTGAAGGAACTATCCATGCAAGAAAGAAGTATATCCACCCAGGAAGTAGTAAGAAAAGGGATATTAACTTCATATCCTTTGAGGGCACAACAATAGTGCGAAGTCACCATGCTAGGAGAAGATAAGAATAAAAATGGAAAGAGAATTCCAGAAATAGTTAGAGAGACTCAGATTACAAAAAATAAGGCAAGGAAGCTAAGTAAGAATAAATCCAAGTTGGAAAAACTAAAGGAGGTCACAGAGAACAAATGGAAGACTTTGGAGGAGGCAGGTTTGTAGGATTTGAACCTTGCCAAAACACCAGAACCGCACAGAATGGGACTACACCCTCGCAAAGCTATATGACCATTGGGGCTGCCCCGACCGTTAGAATGACGCTCCAGAATGGCTAGGAAACATGTTTATCGGCAAAAAAATCGTCGTTGGATGTTGAGACTGCACCATAACGAATAGATTCACATAGATGGAAGAAGCCCTGCTCATTGGAGGAATTCATTACGATACTTTCTTATTTAACTCGTTGGATGTTGTGCTGGGACCACTTTTTTCTACCCATGATTATCTGAGACAAGAAGAGAAGTGATTGTGTGTCGAGCCATGTTATCATACATCATTTTCCATTTTTATACCCCACTTATTTGTTTGCCTACCCCAACCTATTTGTTAATAGTGAGAATGTTGGCCGAACAAACTGAGTTAGATAAGTTCATCAATGAGGTTCTTAAGAAATTTATGGTTGATAAAGCTATGTCTGAAGGAGTACAGGCATCGTCAACCAGGGGATTCCAGTCTTCCCCTTCAACATGACGTGTCAACCTCATGACTGAGAAGCGAAGTAAGCATCGCAATGATCTGGCTAATGCGAAGTAGATCTCGTCGATCTTACCAGATTATATCTCACCTTTGACTGGTGTGGTTAACCGTGACAACATCCCATGGGACTTCAAGTACACTTTGATCACTGCGTACATTCATAAGGGAATACTTTTTAGTTGGAACCCATTTGGGACAGATCCCATCACTGAAGAACAACGACTTTAGCCTTGGAGATAGAAATAACTACACCATTCTCACGCCTCACATATACCTAATGAAGACCACTGGGAAGAAGCCTCACATTCTCTCCCAGCCATGGATTAAGGAGCTGGCATAGTCCACTATACTAAATGTAATGAAGATTCCTCATTTTGGCCAACATCAGGAGGTTAACGCTTGCGTTAAAATCCTCTTTTCATGCTATCATGGTGGATACCACTGACTTGATAGGTGGATTATTGTGGATTTGGTGTTGATCCACTTAATAACAGGATTGAGCATGCAGGGACCTGACCCTCAGCAGTTCTACCCATGGAAGGCCTCAGACCATTCCCTGGAACAGTGCATAAAGGAATCAAATGGTGAAGTTGAAAAAGGAAAGAGAGGCTACAAGGTATCCTCTATCTAGAGGATGGTGCAATGCGCCTCACTTTACAACTCATAGATGACAAGATCGTAAGAAATAACCTTCCTACATAGGTCACCAGGTTCATGGTGGACCTCGCAAGCAAATGCGTGGAGGGAATGAAAATGAATTGGGTGAGTTACCTCGTCAACGAGCTTGAGAAACATTGTCACAAAGTGAAGGATCATGGATACAAGTTCCACTTCAGCTGGCTACTCGTGCTAATTGTATTTGTTTCTTGGAAAATGCTTGAGGGAGCAACCTTTACAGAAATTGAACCATCAGAGCCATTAGCAGCTAGATTTTCTACATTATGTTATACGAACGACATGTCGAAGCAATGGCAGTTGAATGCAGTGTTCCACATGTACTATTAGCAATTGATGGTTTTCATAGAGTCATTCTCATGCATGAAACCACACACCTTGTACCAATACAGACCGATCTCTAAGTTCCACGCAGATACACATTTGATATATATCACTAAGAATAGGGATGAGAGAAAGGAAGGATTACAGTCCTATTACAAGTTGACATATAAATATATGGAGCATATCATGAAAGAATGACCGAAGGAATTTTAGACACCTGTCGCTGATGCCAAACTCTCCGACGCTAACATTATAGGAAGCCCCTTGGTCACTTGGTTTGAGCATGCAGGATAGTCCAACGTGAAGAAGAAGAAGAAGAAAAAGGAGGAAGTTCATAATATAGAGATCGATGAGGAGGACAACGCCTCAGAAGAAAAGGGATATGGCTTGCCAGGAGGAGGAGACAAAGTAAATGGACAAGGAGGAGGGATGAAGGAGAAAAGAAAGGAGAAAGCAAATCTACACCACCAAAGTATCCCCTTACTGAAAAAAAAACACCGCGAAAGAGGAAGGTTTCTCCATAGAAACCTTCGACAAGAAAGAAGACCCACGCTAGTAAACCCCAACTGGAGGCCATGCTCATAGAGGATGATATCGGCTTGGTCCATGAGGTGATGGAGGATGCATCTAAAGATATCTTATAGAGATATGGAGCGAAGAAGGAAGATTTGTATGAAAGGGTCGAGAGGGAACTGAAGGAAATACAACAAGTCAATCATTTGAGCCGCACAGTACCTATTGTGCCTTCTTCGTCATAGGTTTTTGAATTGGGGATGAGCCAACCCAATTGAGAATATTAGAAGATGAAAAAGAGGCTTGTCTCCAAAAAGTCCAATAAGAAAAGGAGAAGGCTACATAAGCCTTGAAGAAAGAAAAAAAGGAAGTCCTAGAGAAACTACGAGCCATGTGGTATTGTGTAACAGCTTATGAAAATGAGAAAGATGAGTTTTGGGAAATGATCGAGGAAGAAAAAGAGAAGATAAAAAGAGAAAAGGACCAACTACTCATAGAGAAGAATATTGTCAAAGAAGCGGTGAATAAAGCACTTCTCTCTGTGCCAAGCTTGGCACAGGAGGAACATGAGTCAGTCGAGGTCCAAGTGGTGAATCTCGTTGAGGCCATCCAGAAGATTCAAGCGAGGATAATGGAGTTGGATATTGAATTAGTACCAAGCACTCTCTAGGAGGTGCACGATTAGAGGGAGAAAGATGCTAAGAATGCATTTGGAAGGATCAAAGCCCTCACCTTAGAATGCAAAAAACTAAGAGGTAGAAGCGCACAGACTTATGAACGTCTTGTAGAATATCTAGAGATGAAGAAACTAGAAGAAAAACTACAGGAGGCACGACAACATGCATTCTCCATGTAGGCGCAGATGAAGTTACTTACTACAGTCGAGAGAATGAAAATATCAAAAGAGAAGCATGCAACCCAACAATAGATTATTGCCATTCAAAGAAAAGTAATGGAAGTCACATAGAATTTGCAACTAGTGCAGGATGAATCCTGCAAAGCTTTTGAAGAAATTGAAGGACAAGGCTCGCAACTGGATCAAATGGTTGCATCAGTTGTACAACACCTGGAAGGGCCTATTACAATGTGGAAAATATAAGAACTCACTGAGAAGGAGGCTCAGGCGAAGCAACAAGTTGAAGAAGATTGAGTAAATCTCCAGGCCTTTGAAGCAACATTGCTTAGGCTTGAGTGACTCGGGATGAGTCACAGGTGAGTGTTGGGGGCCTGTTGGCCCTTGACCAAGTTTTGAGGAAATCTTGGTCAGGTTTGACCACTTTTTGGACTTCAAAGCAGTGGTCAAAGATGGAGCACCCAGGCGGAACTGAGATCATGGATCTCACTTGTTTTGTGGGATTTGTGGACCCAGCAAGGGGTTCTTAGGGTTTTTGTAATGGGTTATGGGATGTCATCCCATTGGTTCCCCCATGTTTAGGCCTAATTGTAAAAGTATAAATAAGTAATATTGTAAGGTAGAAGTAGAAAGTGGTGTAAGATCTTAGAAGGCGAAGTCTAAGTAGCTAAGTGCAAGTAGTTTTGGGTTGCTTAGTGCAACATAATGTGTTTGTAAGGCTCTGTGCTTGATAGAGAAGTGGGATTTGTGTAGTGACCTAGTTTTGGGAAGGAGGATATGGCACTCAGTGTGCATATCTCCTGTCCTCTCTAAATCTTGGTTCTGTGGCTTAGTGCACATGAGCAGATGAATGTAAGAGATTCAGAATAATAATAAAGAAGACAAAGTAGTTGGTGGATGTAGCCCCACACTGGGGTGAACCAAGTATATCTTGTGTCATTTGTTGGCTTTGTGTTATGTGGTTTATGCTATGAATATGATCAATGCTTTTTTTATTATGTTTGTTAGATAGATTTGATATTGCTTAGTGCCTTTCTTATGATTTATGAATGAATGCTAGATCTAACTCATTAATATGTTCTAAGTGGTTGAAGTATTTAATCTTTATTGTTACTGCACTGATCCATATTAGGGTTTATTATGCGATGTTAATAAAAGCTAATGAACTAATGCATGTTATACTCTGTGAATCATTGTAATCATATATTTGTGTCCCAACTTGGTTACAGACACCAGATTCCTGTAACCCCCCTGCCTCTACCTCGGGTGAGACTTCGCCTGCTTCGCAGGTGTTTCCGAAAGGGCCGATAGTTAGGGTTTTATTGGTGTGTTGTTGAAGCATTGAAACCCGGGTCTACCCCAATGCCAACAAAGACTATCCCACATTGGAAAGTTTTCCCCTTCTCTTCTCAACAGTCCTTCAGATGCACCCCTTCCTTTTCGAGGCTTCAACAATAGGCCATACAAGAAGTCTCGGAGCCCTGTAGCTGCAGTTTGGCACCTTCAAGAAATCAATTGCCAATAATTCTCTCACCTAGAGAGAATTTCTCATGGTCCTAACAACCCACCTCTTCAATATCCCATGGGGATGACAACCCGCTTCTTCAGTCCCACTCCTAAGCTAACCAGGTACAGATACACGTACATGTATATGTATGGGTATAGATATAGGTACATGTACAGGTATAGGTATAGATAAAGGTACATGAAGGTACAAATAAAAACTGCATGAGTGAGTAAATCATGATGGAATTAATGGAAAATGAACTAAGTCCAAACTATATGTATGCATTTCCCCAAATTGACACTTTTCATGTTGAGAACTACTTTGGCCCACTTGTCCCCATCCTTAGAAATTAGGATAAAATAATTATCCATTCTTTATATGTTAAGGAACATTAATATAATATTCCTTTTTGGCTTAAGCTCCCAAGCTTAGCCCCTTATCCTTAAATTTTATCCCCCTTTCCCCAAATAGTGGAGTTTGGTCCCCCATACTCTTTTATCGTGGTTGGTCTACATGTAATGATGTATTATATTAATGATATGAGTATTTACATATACAAAAATAGGCCCATTGGCCTTTAGCATCTAGGCTCTCTGGCCTAATCATCACATAATCCTTCTGGCTTATAATAAACTAGCTCATGGGCCTACAAAAAACATCATAAACACAAAGGCTCTATGGTCTCAAAATTACACGCACTTAAGCATGTTGTGTGCGGTACCCTGGAATGTGCACACTTCATCATTTTAGTGCAAAGTACATGTGCGCACTATACCATGGAAGGTGCATGCAAAATGATATAAAACAACTCATGAGCTTAAGTACATTTTTATTTACAATTTGGGGTTCATCCTAGGGGTATTACAATCCCCTCCCCTTATTTATGCACTATCATCAATGCATTATATACCATGTACCATTCAAATTATTTAAAAAATACAAGATTTAGCTATTGGAAACTTGCTATCCATATGGTGCTCTACCTTCCAGCACCAATTCTGGTATTCATACTACAACTGGAAGTCAATTTCTAAATTCCATAGAGCTACTTCCAAGAATAATTCAGCTCATTGTTCCATTTGACACACCCTCCTTATGGCAGCTACCATTCCATAAGCATCCTTGGGTTTCCTCCTCCTTTTT